>JAJJHY010008683.1:84722-133416 GCA_021224005.1 Drosophila setifemur | reverse complement strand
CTTGTGGCTCCGACAAAGGCAAATGCATTGTTCGATTTAACTTTCACTGATTGCCCGTTGACAATGCGAGAGATGTGGCAGTCGTTGCTCGTGTATCGCAAGGTGTAGGTCGCTGATACAGATACATACATGCATATGGCTATATACAATATATACGTACAACCAGTCAGACACAGATGTGGGTCTCGGCACACAGATGCTTAGCAAGTACGGCGGCACCAGTGCGAAAGTCCATTTACTTTCTATATGGAAATCTATTTGCACACTTGTAAAAACTGCCGCTAAAAAATACAAGCAAACAAAAATTCAAATAAATCTTTAAAGCTTAGAAAGTGTACACCCATAGAAGCAAAAAAAAAAAAAAAATAGGTAACACGATCATTCTGCAGAGGCGACAACTAATTTGTGGAATTATTTTTTATAGCGTGCGGAAGTTTTGGCGGCCTCAATTCAAGCCTTTCCTTGTTGTTTTTGTTTGCTAATTAAATGATTGTTATTGTTGTTGTTTTTCTGGTATCGTCAAGTCTTCTTTTTGTTTAAAGATGTCTTGGGGGAAGATAAGTTTTGAAAGTCTTCATGGATTCATATTAAACAACAAGAAAGGTAGACAAGTTGCCTTCAGACACTTCGATAGTTTGCATGTTAGCTATAGAATATAGTGGTCCGACTAATCTTTTGGAGCCCTCGTCCTTTGGAATCAAGGGCTTTTAGTCAAATTCGTTAATCTTCGTTAATCACAATCTTCATTTAATAAAGTTTTGACAAATTGGGTTTTCCTGTAGGCTTAATAAAATCTATCAGCAGTTACCTGAGTAACAAGCACAAATGGGTTTCTTTAAGAGCTCACTATCTGGCTTACTCCGTGTCACCTCGGGCGTCCCTCAAGGCAGTCATCTTGGCTCTTTGCTGTTAACACTTTTTATTAATGACCTTTCATTGGTCGTACCTAATTCTCGCGTACTAATGTACGCGATAATATAACGATCCCTCACGTCAATCGGTCTTACAGGCCGATCTTAATAACTTACAATCACTAAAACTAAACGGCTCTAAGTGCAAACTGATGACATTTTACCGTATGAACCCTCAGTTTGCTACTTATTCTGTAGACGGAGGCTTCGTCCATGTTATACATGATGCCAAGTTAAAATTTACTGACCACATTTCGGGCATGATAAATAAGGCCATATGTGTGTTAGGGTTTATAAAAAGGTGGTCAAAAGAATTCAATGACCCCTATATGACTAAGACTTAGATGTCTCGTTTGTCCGGCCAATTCTTGAGTACGGATCATGTGTCTGGAGTCCTCCGTATAGAGTTCACCAAGACCGCATTAAGTCCGTGCAAAAAGATTTTTGATTTTCGCGCTTGATAAGACTTTTAGGATAGGTTAACATAGTTATTAGAAAGTGATTTGTAAAGAATCAATCAATTATCTAAAAAAAATAGCTAGCTAAACTAGTTTGCGTAGAAAAAGACAAGCAGACGGACATCGACTCGGCTGGTGATGTTGATCAAGGATATATACAAACACTTTATGGGTTCAGGATTGTCTCTTTCAGTGGTGGTCAAATAATAACACCCTCTGCAATGGTATACAAAAATATATACCGTCATTTAAAATGCTAAATTGGCGAGTAAAATTTAACAGATACAAACAATTTTGGAAATCGCCAAGATATAAAAGTATTAAATTTAATATCGATTGACTTGAAAACTGCATGGATAGTAAATTGACTTTATACTTTCGTCTTTACATTAATTTTAAGCAGACTGATTTTAATAAACATTTATATTGACAAAATAAGTGACATTTGTCGCTTTTTATTTTATAAGCAATACAGTTTAATAGTTTAATTTTGAAGGAATTTTTATCAATTTTAATGGATGTGAAAAGAAAAGAGTGAGAGTTTGTCTTTTTTTTAGAATTTATTACAATATATATTACAAAATATATTGTTACATCAAACATTTAAAGTAGCCAAAGTTGAAATTGCGTGTCACATTTTTATTATTCGATGGACGGCATTTTCGCCGCCATACAACATATAGTATATGCCAGTAACTGACAACTTACATATGCATAATCATCAGTGGAAGGATAGGCACCTGTTTTTTTGTTCAACAGATGTACAACACTATCGCAGCAATCGGAAATAAGTAATGAATGCAAACGGCATTACAAAGCTCGTACTATCCAAGTTAGTTGGAATTTTATGAAATCACAAGGAACTAAACCAGAAAGGAAGGCTAGCTTCGGGCCCTAATGTCTATAAAAACTATGTTTTCCAAGAATGAATTAGTTGTCTTCAAAATCACTAGAGCTATGCTCAATGACCCATTTTCTCACATCGTTTCCTATGGCAGCTATAGGATATAGTGGTCCAATTTTGATAATACTTTCAAGATAGGTTAAAATAGTCATTAAATAGGGATTTATAAAGAATAAATTAGTTATATTAGAAAATGGCGAATTTATGGCACTTTTCCCAACCGTTCCTATGTGATGTAGTGTTTCGATTCCGGCCGTCCCGACATATATATTACCTGCAACAGATTAAAGGGTCTGTGCAAAGTTTCAGAACGATAGCTTTTAAACTGAGAAAATTAGTTTAAATAGCAACTGACAGACGGACAGACAAACGGACGGACAGACGGACATGGCTAAATCGACTCGGCTGGTGATGCTGATCAGGAATATATATACTTTTTTGAGATTTTTTTTTTTGAACATTTTGCAAGATTAAAAATTATTAATTTGCAAAGTGAAATAAGCCTTTTTAGTTTAGGTTAGTTGTCATTTGGTGAAATTGCAGTAAATGAATTTTGATATAAACGAATTATTGGTTTTATCTGATAATTAGTAATGGACAAATAAATAATAAATTCTACAATTAATTACAACTCCAATAAATGCATTGAATTAAACAAAATTAAAAAAGACGCCGCTTTTTTTAACGCTTGGGGAAACAAACCACAAAATCTTTAACTTTAAATTGTTGAATTCAAGGCATTCTGCCGCCTTTTTAAAACTCTGCCTAATTTTCTAAAGTAGTATAGTAAAACTACACGAGCTTGTCCCCCTTCCCTTGGCAATGATGATGAGGGTCTGATGGAATTTCGCTGGGCCTATTGCTGCAGCTTTTGGTTTCGGTTTCGGTTTCTGTTTTTGTTTGCTCTCATAACAAATCTAATTTATTGAAGGTGAACGGAAATGTGCGCTAATTTTTCAATGATTAATGATGTTTGTTAGTGCGCAGCTGGGCCCGGCCAAAATGTGATTTACTTTAAATAATTAAATGCCAGCAAATGCCAAACAACAGCCAACAACCAACAGCGATGGCAGTGGTAAAAACATTGAGAGTGAGTTTCAACGATTTCAAGTTTCTTGACCTTCACACAGCCGTTTTCTTTTAGCAACAAAAGAAAAAAGCAAACAAAAACAAAAACAAATGCAACTGCAAACAGCGGCCAAAGCCAATTCATAACTCACGACTTTCGCGACAATTTTCACCTATGTATAACTCATCCAAATGATAACGAAAAACCCGACGAAACCAAAAGCAACCCCACAACCAGTTAGCAATACCCTCTAGGGGGTGATCACTGTTCGGGCAGACAGCTAAAAGCGACTCTTAGTATATGGACTAACAAAGAAAAACCGGAAAGAAAGGCCCGATTTGGTGGGTGGACATAGTCGGTTCCCCATCGAACTCATCGGAAGTGAGATACCTTATATTTACATTGATTTTATATAGATAAGGCTAGGTCAAATATTCTACAAAATATATGGAAAAGACCACATGTCGTATGAGCAATTCTTAGCATAAATATTTGTCGAAAATATATTTTCAGCCAACAAATAAAATTTAATTAATATTTTGAAAGTTTCATAATTAATATATCTAAAACTAGAAAGAACGAATAGCCCGAAAGTTTTCCATCCTTTCCCCTGACTAATTGCTTTGAAATCATTTCTTTCGCCATTAATATTTATGCATAAAACTCAATTTTTGTCTAAGGCAGCTATATGATATAGTAAATCTATTCTAATGCAACTTTTAGGATCAAGGTGACTACCTTGGCAATTTGTAAAAAGAAGCAAATAATTTTCTTTAAAAATGCCGAAGTTACAGTACTTGTAGAGTCTCAATTCCGGCCATTTCGACTTCTATCCTGAATCAGTGTAAAGGCACCTATAAAGCTCAGATATTAGTTAGCCTAGAAACAGGTAGACGGACATAACAACTGATGATGCCGACCAGAATAATAAATTACTCTATAGGGTGGAATATATCTGCTATACTGCCTTACAAACTTCAGGGTAAATTATAGTAACCTCATATCCATACAATTTTATTTTGTATTCTCGAAAAATTCAATTATGATATCTATTCAAATCGTAGACACTATTTAAAAGGCTTGTAAAATCCGCCTTTGGACCACCCGAGCTGATGACGTTGAACTCCTTCCCAGCCACCAACAAAAAAACATACTATACAAACCCCCACTCGATCTCCCCTTTTCACTTTTATTTATGTTTCGCGCCGAAAATCGATTGTTAATTTGTATTTAATTTATTTTGGATGCCCGGCAAGGAGGAAAACGAAAATCGGCCATAAAATGCTCGGAGGCTGAGGACAGGTCCAAGCTCAGGTGCCCCCATAAATTTTCGGTGGCTACCGTTGCCGCTGGCCATCGAGTCTCGACTCTCTCTCTCTCTCTCTCTCTCTCTCTCTTTCTCTGAGCCCCTCCCCCTACCCCTGTCTATCTTTGTGTCTCCTTTTCCTACACTAGAAACAAATATTTTTTTAATATTAACTTCAATATTATAATCGCCATTCCGTTGATAAAGATATGAATTGGTAAATTATAATTTAAAACACTTCTCGCTTGATGCAAATAATTTCGAATATATTCCGAAAAAATATCTATACATATAATATTTAAATTATATAGTCTAAGCTACAAAAAAATGGACAAATGTAAATGCCACATTTTTAATGATGTATTTTATGAATAGCCACTACACTTTTTCAAGTGTATCGAAATTTCGAGCCGCACCGAATCGATTTAAGCTGCAATTTTTTCAGCATATCTGGCGGTTTTCGGTTTGGGTCGGTGTCTTTCGGTGGCGGCTCTCTCGTTAAGAGAAAGGCGATGCTGATCAGTCAGACAAACCAGTAACAACTACACTAAAAACAACAACTCCAACTACTACTATGATATCGGAAAACAACGACAAAAACCATGCGCACACTTTCTAATGACGAAGGCTCGAAGCCGAAAACCCAAAACTGAATAATAAAAATAAACCCGAACCCGAAACAGAAAAATAAAATATGGCCAGCCATTAAAATCTGTTTTCATTTGCAATAACTTTTGGTGTTTGATGCCAAAGGCGCCTCCAAAAACAAGTGAAACTGAAAAAAAAACAAAAATTTGTCCTGTCATAAACTTGTTAAATTTATTTACCAATTTGAAATTCAAAAATTGAATATTATGAGCAATTGTGCAATTAATTATATTTATTTATGTGATGTTTAAATATGAATTGTAATGCCAAAAAGGAGGAAAAATAAATGAAATATAAAAGTTATAAAGTCAAGAGCTGTGCATAAGGATTGCACATTGGACTCATTTGGTGAATAGTTATTGTTAGATTTGTCCATTCAATCAGATTTTTGCAAATTATTAGCAGCCATCTAATATAATATTAAAATATTTATAAGTTCAATAAGGCATTCGTTAGGTTATTCCATTTGCGCAACTGAAGCGAAACCTTTCTCAACTTGAGTGCTGCACCTTCCCAAATATGAAACCTATTTTTGAAAATACAAAAAATTAACCGCACCTCACAAACTCACTTTATTTCATTAAGCGATCAAAAATGTTCACGTTTTGTGTTTTTGCTGAAATTGAAACCCGTTTTGCATTGTGGCAAGTGGCAGGGGCATAAAAACCAGCAAAAACCAGCAAAACCCTAGCAAAATGAAACTGAAAACGACGCCGGCGAAAATCCCATCGTAAAAGATCTAGTCCTGTCCGCTTTTTTGTTTTCTGTCTCTCTGGGGTCAACTGGTTCGCCCTAAGTGAGTTAAAGCGACAGACTGACCGCCAAAATGGGTATAAAAAGCAGGAAAAACAACAGACAATGCAAAATAATAATCGTAATAACGAGACACAAGTCCAGCTAACCAGCAACGAGACAGAGATTAATGTCGCATGACAATCATGACGGAAATCTGAATCTGAGCCAAACTAAACTGGACGCCGTTTGCAGGAAAGTGAAAAGTCTCGACGAAAATAAATTGACAACACTTTCAATTGTCGCCACAGCGCCATGGAATCCCGGCAATTTAATGAAAACAAAAGTGAAACACACCCAAAAAAAGAAAACAATATAAATAAAAACAAACAGAAAAATAAAAGAGAGAGAGACGCCCTCGTTAGGTGGGCGAAACCGAAATTGGCCGGCATTAAAACATAATTAAGGGACAAGGTTCACAGCATTAACTGGATATGTCTGTCTTGAATATATGTATATAGTATATAGTAAGAGTATGTCTTTACTTTGGCGACTCTTGGCAAACACTGGAGCGGACTTTAAGTGGGCAGTTGTAGAAAAGTGGAACGCAAATAAAAATAATAAAGATTTAAACATTTTTACCCAAGGGTTAATGTATCTCATGCAGACATTATTGTTCACAAATTTTGTTGAAATCAAAATGGAAAAATATATGATTTAATTTTGATTATTGAATTCATATTTAAGGCAAGCAGTTTAGAAAATTACGTGTTTTTTTTCAATTTAAAACTCTGAATTATCTAAGGAATTTTGTCCTTCTCAGCAATTACATAATTCTAACTAAACAAATAATAAATAATAGCCAAAAAATGAATTGTTCAACTATGCAATGTATTAATATTTCAATACTATAAAGCTAATATTTAACCATTCAGGTTTTTATGTCATACGAAACTATACCCCAGCAACTTTTCCCTGCACCTGGACTAGAGAAAATGCATTACTCTCAGTCACATTTCAGTTTCCCCACAAAAGTAATTTCGCCCAACAATCACAATTTTCCCACAATAATTTGAAGACTGCGCTTGCTCCAGTTCATGTCAGAATATCCCACAATCCAAATGCAATTAGGTGACTATTTGTAAGTAGTTCATGCTCGGAAGTCTCTTCTTCCACATTACGGATAGAAAACCTCACAAATGCTTTGCGACCTTGTGAGCCTCACATTTCTCATCTTCCAAAGATTTACATTTCAATTTACAAGCCCCATCGCTTATTGTGGAAATTAAAAATAGATTTGCCTCGGCAATGATGCGTAATTATTCTTTTCATTTAACTGACCCTCGAAGATCGCCGTTTGAGTCGTTTTGAATTTGTTGTTGGTTTTTTTTTTAAATTTGTATTTGTTTTTTACGTTTGATTCGTGTCTGAAAAGTTTGACTTATGGCTGATGGTTTGCTCTTTGCCATTCGAATTGTTTACCAATGACCCACTGACTCGGTTGGCTCGAAGCATCGAAGCTATTTTGTTTTTCCCTCATTTTTTTGTTTTTTGTTTTTTCTTATGCGGAAAACAAAAGTGCACGATTGAAACTTGATTTTGCATTCGGCTTCTTATTGGCCGGGCATTACTATAAATCCAACTCGATACCATCAATAATTGTCATGTGCTCTGAATATGCTCGAATTTGTTTTTGGCGGCGCTTTTCATAACACGATTTTCCACTTCCGCTATTCGAAATCTATGAAAAATGTGTGGTGATGGTAAAAAAGCGAATAGCGACATGATTCATGTGGTTGAGATATTTAATAATCGTGATTAGCGTTTTTTCGTTGGTGGTTATTTATTATTTACTTTGTACAACAAGTACCAACTAATTGAGAGTGGATAGCAAATGGACCTACATACAAAAAAAAAACCTTCTACAGCGAATAAGTAAATTAATTTATTACAATATAATATAGGATTCATTTAAAAACTTTTGGACTCTTTGAACACTTTTTTATGAAAATATATTTTCAGCATTTCAATTACATTATTCAAATGGTGAAGATCCAAATTGAAATTGATAGGCACTTTTTTGATTATTAATACTAAGGCCAAATTCCTCCATGACATTCGCTTCACAAAATTATATTTTATTCGCATAAAAAATAAACGTTATAATGATGATTTATAGAACCTGTTGTCGCAGATTGTTCGTGTTTTTTAATATGTTTTTGTTTTTTGTTTTTGTGGTTATACACGCCTTTGTTCGAAACCTTGTCCCCAGCGCTCGACGTAATCGAAAAGTTACCAGAGAAACCCCCAAAAAAATCATACTTATGGATAAAAACAAAAACAACAACAACAACGACAAGGCAGTAAAATCATTTCCCGTTTCGAATGCATTCCCAAGGCGATACCTTTCAATGACTTCTGAAGGGTGCACAGCAATATGTTCAATATTTTTTGTCAAGCCGAACTCCGAAAGTAACAGCGCGAAGGTCGCCGACTTGTTCAGATTTAAGTACAGTCAATATATATCGAATGCCTCTGCAAAGAAAAATTATACAAAAAAAATAATAGTAAACGAAACGAGCCCGATAAATAAGTGGGATAAGTGAAGAAATATGCATGAGAAAAACAATAATAATGAAGCCCTCTTTGAGATGACAGATACAAATGCCCAGACATTACAATAGTAATCACTCTTCTTTCCTAGGTAGATACTCGCATTTTAAGGGAAAGATGGCTCTTTGCATCCACTCTTGAGAAATCATAAAACAAACCAAACATTTCAACATTTTCTGTCCAAAAACGAATGCTGAATTATTTGGAAAAAAGTGGCTTGTGGCTCCTTTTCTTAAAAAATCCAGAAAATTAATTAAAAACGTTCAAAAATATGAGCTTTTTAAAAATGTTTGGTGATGAAAATCTTAATTTGAAATTTCTATTCAACGTAGTTTCATCAAATTATAAGGTTTTAGCATGCTCATGAACATTTTACTTTAAATGATTTCCACGATTCTATTATTATTATTATTAATTATTAATTTGCAAGCCATTGAAAATCCAAAGAAATTAAACTAAACCCCGTGAGATCTCTCAAGATCTCTTCCCAAAGGGGAACTCCAGAAAGTGATAAGCTGATTAGGGGCGATTATTTCTCAATTATTGGCCGGCCGAATCGAATTGCTTCTGCGTCTGCCACGACGGATAAGCTGCACCGATCGGTGCATCATCAGGAAACGAAATTCAAAAGTGTGACATAATAACTAGCGTTGAACGAACACGCACTCGATGGTGGGACCATGTGCTCGAAGGGGGGCACACATACTCGCACATGGGCTTTTTGAGGGGGGGCCTTATCAAAGTAAATGTGTCTGCGGTTGAATGCAGCGACTAATGCCAGACAATTATGGCATTATACGGCGATGAGAGGGTATCTGGTGGATACCTGCTACTTGGCTATCGATTACCAGCACTTCCCTGTTTTTAATGCCCTCACAGAGGGTAGGGAACCTTTTGACAATCTGTTGATGATCGCCCCGAAAATAAGGAAGAGTTTTTCGGGGATATAATATGTGCATATATATACTGGGTTTTGGCGGGTATTACTTGGTTTTTTTTTGTTTGATGCAACAAAAATCAGAAAAAAAATGTATTTTTGAGTATCGAAAAATTAACTTTGTTTCCACTTCAAACAAAAAGAAATTAAATATAAAATGTATAATTTTAATAATAAATCAAAACTACTAAAACTAGTACTATTTTCATAAGTTTAAAAATGCGTTATTAGTTACTATTACATTTCAAAAGCCTTATATTTATGGCTCATTTGTTGTAAGCCCAATTATTTTGTAGACATCCAAAGTTCCATTTTGTTCGTGAATATCGAATCACTATCTGTAATGTGCTAAAGGGCATAGATTCTTCGACGCTCTGCCATACGTATAGAGGCATTGATTTTTTGTTTTTTCCACCGAGTGTAAGCCTACTTGGGAGTTATGGATACCATGTGATATGATATGCAACCAAGCGCGGCAGCAAAACCTTAATTGCGATCCCGACAGTCGGCGAAGGCGAAGTCAAGCAAATCCGCAGGCCCAGTCATCACTTGACTACACTCGAATCCACTCGCTGATTCAATCACTCACTCACTCACTCACTCACTCACTCACTCAGTCAGTCAGTCAGTCATTCGGTTCAGTTCGGTTCCAGTTGCAAGCTCATGGCTATCACATGACTCCATTCAAGCGTTTCCCATTTGGGCGTGCGCAACCCTCAGAGGCAGAGGCAGAGGCAGTGCCAAAAAGAAGAAAAATAAGTGCAGAGGCAAAAAAGGTGTCGAGACCCTATAGTCGTAGCCCATTGTCTTTTGTAGGTCTTCGATTATAATGACGATGATGCAACATGCCCCTCCCTCCTGCGCCCCTTTTTTTATTTTCCATAGCCACGTAACCATCAGCAAGTTTTTGCTTAATTTGTATCTGCCGCGAATCGCTTCCTTTTGACTCGCAGTGTGGCAATAAAAAGAAAAAAGGAAAACTCTCTGGTACAACCAACTAACGAACCTCGCATGTACTGGGCAAATCAATTTGTTGGAGACACCGCACAGAAAACGGGGAAAATACGGTTGCCAAATGCTAAACGAAAGTATACGGATAGTGGATAGTGCAACTTCATACATTACAATTTTTGGTTTTGCATTGATTTGATTGCCCAAAAAAAAAAGAAAAAGAAAACAGCCAAGGCGTGGAGTTTTACGTCGGTTTATTTAACTTGCGACTGGACAACTTCCTTATTGCTAGTGGGTTTTTACTTTTTAAAAATAGCTAATTTTGCATGTTAAAAGTAGCGTAATTAAGATGTTGTTTCTATACCCTCGCTGAAGGTATTTTCAGCCGTTCGATTGCTTGTTTGGCAGCTTTTGGATGTTCTTAATCGGATGTAATTCCTATCTTGATAGAGAAAAACAACGCTACTTTCAATACCCCATTTTTTCCCATTGTTTCTATGGCAGTTATACGATAAATAACAGTCTTAATATATATTTCACAAACTTCAAATATAAGATATTAAATCACCTTCACTCGTAGGTTTTAATCACTAAAATCACTCATATTTGAGACCTTAGCAATCCAAATAATGTAATAAAGGGCAGCCAAGCGAAGTGGGTACCCTTGACAAATTTCTGAGTAAATTAAATTAGCACTGGAGCTTTAATTAGTGCAAAAATGTCCCAATTTAAAAAAAGAAAACCCAACCATCCCAGACTATGAAATCGGAATTCAAAGAAAGCGTGACTTAGTCAATATTTGATAGAAAAAAAAAACATGCATACTCGCAAAAGATTTCACTTCTCTCCCCCAACTCGATGATTTCATAATCAATGTCATAATCGAATAGTTTTTCTTTGAACAAATTTCGGTTTGCTTTGTTGATGAATAAAAATCACAAAAAAAAAACACAACAACAAATTAACCGTGGACTGACACAGACTTCGAGGCGTTGTTTAATTTGATGGGGGTGGGCGTGGCACTGCTGGCAATAGAAATCAGCGCAGGGGCTGCATGAAGTTTTATTTCGGCTTTCGTCGCTGTGCTGAGCATCTGGTTTTATTTCGTTTTCTGATTTTTACCCACGCCACCCGAGCAAAACAAAAGACTTAGGAAACGAACTTGCCCCCAAGACAAGTGATGTAAAGAGTCGGGAAAAATACGGACACCAAAAATGTGGCACGGCCACAGAAACAGAAACATAGGCAGCAACAACGAGGCGAATTAGTTGCTCGCATTGTTGCCACCGTGTTTTCTGCATTGTTGTCGTTGTTGCCCCGGTGTTGTTTCCAGTGTTGTTGTTGTTGTTGTTGTTGGTGGTGTTGTTACAGAACAAACCGCTCATTAGGCCCATTAAATTGCAACTGTGAATTTGGTGTGTGTGTACCGCGCATGTAAGAGTACGAGTATCTCTTAGTTATTTGCTGCTGGATGTAATTACCTGAGAAGGGGAAACTTTAATGTTAACAAAAATTCCCAACCCAGCCGAGAGCCGAAAGCCGAGAGAGGGGGGATGCTAAAGTTTTAAGAGAAATCATGCATTGCCAACGGTTCTTGGTTTTTATTATTATATTACAAAATGTTCTATTATTGCACTAATAAAATGATTTTAGTGAGCGAAATTTAAATACAAATTCACATTACTTTCTAATTATATTCTTAGATATATCTTAGACTTTTATTCTGAAGTTTTTTAAGGTCATATTCCAGTGCACATTCTACAGCACTAAGGACCATATGTTAGAAAATCATTAATATTAATCTGCTCATTTGGAGATTTTCTAAGGTATAATTAAGTTTTAATTATCTCAGTATATGGTAATCATCTTTAGCACTGATTTACCAACACATGAGCAGATTAAACATCATCAAGCTTCCTGTTCGCAGTTCGTCAATTCCAAATGACTGTTATTTAATTATTATTTTCGGCGGGATTTTAAATATATTAATTATATCACATGCAAAAAGAATATACATTTTTTAAGAAATAAGAATGTGATATTTTGTTGTCCAACTTAATACAAAACAAGAAGTTCAGGCTTCCAGTTGTTTTAAAAACGCTTGATCTTTCGCCGGGCAGCTATATGAGGGTGGTCCAAGTTGGTTTTAATTTTCTCAATTGGCTTTAATTACGTATTAGTTATAGTTTATAAAAAATCGAATTTCTAAGCTTGGGTCCATGAAGCTATCGTTCCTTTACAGTTGTATGAAAATAAGGAAATAAAATGAGAATATATGAAAATATATTCAAGTACAAACGAATAGTAAATATACATTGATCTGAATTATCCGTAACTTATTGATCTACCCCCATTTACCTAGTTCGGTCATATGGGCACTTCTGGGTGAGATTCTGTGTCCACTTTGGCCAGAAGCCAGAAGTAAACCGGCGAGCCAAGGGATTTCAGATTGAGGTCCCGGGTTTTGGTTTTTGGAGGTGGCTTCTGGTGGTGGCAGTTGACTGAGGGTGTGTTTTCGCCATGTGGGAAATGAGCAGGTAAAAGTGCAGCGCATTGCATCTTCCCGCATTGTCCCACGAAAACGAGAACGAGATGATGCTGGTGCGGCGGAGAGCATCCAAAGTGGGAGCACAGGTTGGGTATTGTCTGAGACATGACATGAGAACTAAGCACAACGTCGCACTCGAGTCGGAAGAGCAAAGTCTGCCTGCCGGTCTATGCCAAATACAAAGAGTCTCCACGTATGCACTGAAAAAAATAAAAAATAAATCAAATAAACTTAAAAACAAGAAAGGAAGGCTAGCTTCGGTACCCGAAGCTTAGAATACCCTTGCAGGCTAGTTGCTTTTAAACCGTTCAATCGATTGTATGTCAGCTATAGGATATAGTAATCCGATTTTTGGGTTTTTAAATTTCTAAAAGGCTTTACTGTCTATGAAAACTGTTTTTATCAAGAATGAATTAATTGTCTTGAAAAACACCAGAGTTATGCTCGTTGACCCATTTTCTTACATCGTTCCTATGACAGCTATAGGATGTAGTGGTCCAATTTTGATGAAACTTTCAGGATAAGTTAAATTAGTCATTTAAACGAGTTTCCTAAAAAATAAATAAATTATCTTGAAAAATTGCGAAATTTTGTCACTTTTTCCCAATCGTTCCTATGGCAGCTATGTGATGTAGTGTTCCGATTCCGGCCGTTCCGACTTATATACTAACTGCAACAGATTGAAGGGTCGGTGCAAAGTTTCAGCCTGATAGCTTTAAAACTGAGGGACTAGTTTACATAGCAACCGACAGACGGACAGACAGACGGACAGACGGACAGACAGACGGACAGACGGACATGGCTAGATCGACTCGGCTGGTGATGCTGATCAAAAATATATATACTTTATAGGGTCGGAAATGTCTCCTTCACTGCGTTACAAACTTCTGGTCAAAATTATAATACCCTCTGCAAGGGTATAATTACAACGATTCCAAAGGAGTCTGCAAATAGTAGATACAATTATATATAAATCTACCCTAAGATATTACTATTATTATTTATATTAGTTTGGTTATTATTAATATTGACAACGAAAGTTTAAATTAGTCTTTTACATATTTTCAAAATGTTCTTAAGCATTTAAAAAATATTTATTAAAATAGTAGTGAAATAAATATGAGTACAAATAAATCAATCTTGATTGTCCATAACATCTCTATTTATTTTTAAACTCGTCGATATTAAGAACTTTTATTATTACTAACAACGAAGGTTTAAATTATTTGTTATATATTTTCGAAAGTATAAAAGATTTTTATTCGAAATGTTCTTATACAAAATAGTAGTGAACATCAAATATTAGTAAAAAGAAATCAATCTTAAAGCCTGAAAACTTTAATGGATAACTTCTCAACATCTTACCGAAATCTTAATGTTTTTTTCTGTGTGTAACTCGGCTGGCGATTTGCGAGCCTCGAAATGTGTATTGGGGTAACGTTCATCACGTTTGTCGATGCAATTTCACAGATAACTGTTTTTCCATGTTTGCCACCACTGGTGGAAGATAGACTGCTGCCTCCGATTGCATAATACGCCACCAGCTTGGAAAACAATGCAAGCGCTTTTAAAATGCCGCAATTATCCGCCGCAAAGCCAGAAAATTAAAGACAAAAAAACACACACAACAAAAACCAAAGCCAAAAGATACATTTTGGTTTTTATCTCTTTTTGCCATTTTGCTTGGTTTGGTTTTTCTTTGTGGGTCACAGCAGTCAAGTCGCTTGTGGTTTGTAGAATTTTTGTTGCCGTTGTGGGTTTTATAGGTGATCTTTTCAAATTATTTGTTTTTCACCGGTTGGCGTGTTTTGTCTTCTTGTTTTGTGCACTTTAAGGAGTAAATAGGACTCTGTTTGGAGTTGTATTGACTATTAATACTGAAATTACGAGTATTGAGAAAGTTTATTAAATGTACGAAATCAAAATAATTGTATTAAATAATAACTGGATTATTATTCGGAACAAAATCGAATTTTAAATTCTTACCATCGAGCCATGCAACTTGTGTTAGCTATTTTGCATTCAATTTAAAAACACCGAATATTTGTATTTGATTTATTTGATATATTGTTTGAAGATTTCTGCTTAGTATCACATTTAACCAGGGTATTCACAAATTTATTGAAAAAATTTAGCCATCTTCTCGTGGTTGTCTTTTTTCTATACTTTTATGTCGTTGTCATTCAGCTGTGGCATTTCAAATGCAATTTTTATTTTGTTGAGGCTGTTTTTTTTTTTTCTTTTTTTTTGTTTTTGTTTTGTGGGCTTGTTATGACATTTTTTGGAGTGCCATTTGAGTGATTGCCTGCCATTTAGATATATACAGCATTTTGTCTTTGTGTAGTGTTAACAAATTACATTTTTCGAATTGCAGATGGCATCGAGAGAAATATTTAAAGAAAACCCTGCTTGAAATATTGTATTTTCCTAGCTGGTAAGTATTTTTTTATTTTTCAAAGCTTGCGCAACAGATTCATTTCCTCTGTGGTTGGAGTTCATTCAACAAACGAAAATATTTTAAATGTCATGAAACAATAAAAATACACAACACAAAGCGAAGAAATAAAACTACAAATATTTATATGCATTTTACATAAATAGTGCCATTGTCATGTTTGAATATTTTCTTTTACCCAGTTGACTTTCCCACAAAATGCATTTGACAAATGCAACACAATTTTTCCATTTTTTTAGGCAAACAAAAGAGCGCATTCGAAATCACATACAGATATTTTGGACGTTAATTTGCCGCCAGTAGAAAGCTAAATGTTAATGAACTAAAAAGCCACAATGCAAATGTCCGCTAAGTGAATATTAAAAGAGAAATATCCATACATGTGTGGGGATCCATACAACAAAAACAATACTTATGCACAAATCATCCAAAGAGACAATGCACCTATCACTTGAATGGCCGGGGGGCACATGGGTATCAATTTTCAATCGCACCTCGACATTCAAATGCAAACGCGGAAAAATTACTTAATTTCAAAATGCTACGAGGAAAGACGTTTGTCTTCGATAGTTACACCTTTGATAACTTACGAACGGCTGGACCGATTTTAATTATCTACGATTTGTTGGACTCCTCTCTGCCCCGAATAGCAGGATTGGCAATATAAATTCGACCAGGCTTTGACGTTTAAAAATTAAACTAAAAGTATGTGTTACGCAAATAATAAAATTACCGAGCTTAAGTTGTTACCTGAGCTACTAAAACATCTTTCTGAAATAACCACAGAATATAGGATATGCGGGAACATTATTTATATTATGTACCATAACAAAACCTATCAAGGATCAGCTAGTTAATAATATTTCTTTATATTGAACCTAATCTAGTTATTAATGCAGCCCCCAAAAAGTCGTTTAGTGATTCGAAGTTTGTATGGAAATAAACATATGCGCATAATAAGCCGATAAAATCTATACTTAAATAAAAATTGTATACATTTTTTATTGTATTAACTATTGTTAAAATATAATATAATATAATATAAAAAGGTGTTTACCTTCAAATTACATATATTATCCAATGATAATGATTCAAAGTATTGTGCAAATTCCGAATTTAATTGTGTGGGTATTCTTTTAAATACAAATAATATTTTTTAATCTTAAGTACTGTAGTTATAACTTGTATTAAAATATTGACCAAAGAATCTCTATTTCACAAATTCCTTCAAATTATGTAGAAACATATTCCTTTAATTGGGTACATTTTTCAAGGTAACCCACGGGCTTCAAACCCATTGTAAAGCGTATTGAAAATTGAAAGAAATCAGCATATCCCAAAATTTAAATCACTTTTATTGGCATTAAACCCAAGACGTGATGGTGACTACGACGACTACCCCATATAAAAGACTATTTTGTTAGGCATATTGCGACAAGAGTGTGCGTGGTACCTGATAAATCAGGTATTCGACATCAAAAACAAAAAAAAAGAGAACCCATGCAACCTGATTGTGAAAATAGCAGCCTCTTTAACTTTCCTCTCATGTCTCCTCAATTATTTGTATCTCGTTTCATTCAATTGCATTTTAACCTTCAGCATTTCTCAATGGAATCGCACGCCGAAGAGGGGCATTGTGCAAAATCAAACACAAATAAAAAGTTTGAAATAAAAAAAAAGCAATCCACGAGATACCTGCTGTCTGCGTCTGTGGATGGTATTTTTGATTGACATCGCTGGCTTTGCTGATTTTGGTATGGGAGGTTTTTTATATCCACAATTTTTTTTTAAGTTTTGTGGCGGCATTGGTGAAAGTTGTTGCCTGTCAACTTAAACATTTGAATGCTTAATTGTTAATTGCATTTCGGTTTGCATTTATGCTGACACGACAACCGGAGAGTCGCAACTTTTGACCTTTCGGGCAAACGTCCTTCGGACACTCGTGGGGATGTGGGCCACATTCAGGCAGGTGAGAAACTCGGCGGACCAAGTGAACCAGTCCACCTTTCTCCTTTCGGCTTACTCGTTTCGTTGCCTTGCTGGCTATGCCCAAATGTTCGATGGCCTTTTGTGGCCATTTTCGGCATGATTATGCAAACATGCTAACTGCGACTTTCATTGATCCCCTCACCCGACGAAACACCAAACCAACACCAAACAATTCGAGAAAAATAAACAAACGTGCTCGAAAAAATTAGAAAAACCAGATATCCGAAAAAAAATGTCCATC
Source organism: Drosophila setifemur (assembly GCA_021224005.1). Lineage (NCBI taxonomy): Eukaryota > Metazoa > Arthropoda > Insecta > Diptera > Drosophilidae > Drosophila > Drosophila setifemur. The sequence continues at coordinate 115,654 of JAJJHY010008683.1, read as the reverse complement.
GAGACAATTTCACTTTTCATTGTGCTGTCGAGGTACTCGGATCGATGTCATTAGAAATTTTTGTTGGAAGTGACTTTTTCCTTAGATCCACTTTTTAAGGCAATGCACTTTCTAAATCGAAGGGGGTCCTTAAATGATTAAAAGTTTATGTAGCCTTAAGTTATTACATTCATCGAAGGAGAACTCCAATCGTACAATTAATGTTAAGTCCAGGATAAATTCCAAAATACAAGTACTGGTACAAAAGCACGAAGGTATTTCCATACTTTGGTATTTACTCAATAATATCAAATTTTACTTACAACTTTCTTAACAGAAAAATCCGTTTAAATGTTAATTGAAATAATACAATTCCGTATTTTCTTTTTTTAAATATTTTTAAGCATTAACTTTAAGCGGTGTTTTGTGATAATACAATACTATTCTGAGCCGCCTATCATATTCAATTATCTGTGGGTTCTACTAATAGTTTATTAGCTCCCAATTTAATAGGCCAGCAAATATGGTTTGCTGACCAAATTAGAGACATTCAAAAACCGTGGGCGAGCCGAAACGTTCGTGACCGTTGCAAGTCCGCGGGATCGGTGGGGTTTAGTTGGTTTTTATGGAGTTTTATGGAGTTTTGACTGGGTTTACTTGGGTTCAGTTGGAGTTAGCTCTATGCAAATAGCGTGCATGACAACCAATAACAAGTAAGGAAAAAATAAAAAAATTTGTGGCCTGATTGATTGACTGGCCAACTGGTTGGAAAGGGTAGCGCTTGCGCACGCACAAAATAAAAAGTCGAGGAAAAAGAGTTAGGCGAGACGTCAGCTATTAACCTTGATTTGCTTTGAGTAAGCCAATAAGCGGTACAAAGCAGAAAATACAAATTGTATGTTAACAAATAAATAACACTCAGTCGAGGGCTCAACGAGAGTCGTGCGATGAAGTCATTTTGAGTACTCCAATCGCCTTTCAATTGAGGGCAACAGCTTAAAAAATATAACAAACAAAAAATCCGAGAATACTTACATATACACCATTTTCAAGCTGGAGTACAAAATATTTCCAGCAGGTGTTAGTTGTCTTGGAGTTCTTAAAGTAATTGCTAAGCGGAAATGGCCAATGAATTTAACAGTTTGCAGTTTGACAAACAATAAAAGAATCAAATAAAATAATATATAAAATATAATACCTTTAAACATTAAAACTTTAACTTGGCTTACTGGAAAATTATAAAATATATATTCAGTGTAATTATAAGGGAATATTGTTTTTAATTTAATAATTCATTTAATATATTTCTGATGGCAATATTTGCAACACATTCTTTAAGACTTTTAATTCAGAAATTATAAGACAATATACAATTTTATAAACAATTCAATTGTTGTTTAATGGCATTCTACAAAACAGAATTTGTAAACTCAATTCCAGTTTAATAAATAAATAATAGAGACATCAACAAATAATTAAACATCTAAATAAAAGGGATATTCAATTTTTGCATTTCCTCAATTTTAATGAAGTTTTTCTATTTTCTAATCAAAAATGAAGAATAGAACAATTGTGGATTTCAACTAAGCAAGGGTTTCCCCACTACAATTTTGGATTCTCTTGCAGAGGGTATTATAATTTTGACCACAAGTTTGCAATGCGGTGAAGGAGACATCTCCGACCCCATGAAGTATACATATTCTTGGTCAGCATCACCAGCCGAGTGAATCTAGCCATGTCCGTCTGTCTGTTTCTACGCAAACTAGTCTCTATGTTTAAAAGCTATGAAATAAATTCATTCTTGGACAATACTATATACTTTAAATACATTAAAGCCAATTTAGAAAATGAAAAACCCAAAAATTGGACCACTATATCCTATAGCGGCCATGCAAACCATAGAAGGGTTTAAAGGCAACTAGTCTGTAAGGGTATTCTAAGCTTCAGGCCATCTTCCTTTCTTTTTTGATTAAGAAACTGAACAAATTTTTAGTTCCTGTACCCAAAGGGTAAAGGGTCTAAAGGTAATGTTTGCACTGCACTGCACAATTTTCAAGCTAAAATTTTTTAAAATGCATCTGGAGCATGGATTTCAACCGATCCTGATCCTTCCGATTTCATCAAAATTGGTTAATTAGAAAGCGCACAATAAACAACAAGCTATCTGTTTATTTGATCAAATAAACGGTAAGTCGCTTGCGTTCGGTGGTTGAATGTGCGCCTTCAATATGTTTATACTGTATTAGCTACTGGTTTGAAAAGTATGTGGTGGTCCAATGGTTAGGACTTTTCTCTGAAAGCACGAAGGTCTTATGTTCGAATCCCAGACCAGACTTGGTTTAAATATTTTTTTTCGTTCTTGATTTATTTAGCTTATAACCAAATTGGTACAGGGTCTGTAACAGTCGGGAAACTCGACTGTAACGTTCTTAATTGATATTTTTACATATTTACAAAAACTTTAGTTAACGAGCCTTTAGTGACCTAATCGCCCGTCATATAATAATAAGCACATTCCATTATACTTTGCACTTATTTAGTACAATTTATATTTAGTAATTCTATACAAGTATATTCATTTTAGTTCGGGGTTATTTTTAAACGCTGACCTCCATTCAAATTTGGGTATTTTGCTGTATTTGCTTTTGTGTTTATTCCCGTATCCGACTGCCACAAAGATATTTTAATTACCCGACAAGAAGCAAATTTGGAAACCGGTTGGCAATCCTGTCATGACATCAGCCATCTAACCAATAACCACCCATCATCATCTTCTTCATCACGGCAATTATTGACATCAAATTCTAACCAAACGAGAAAGGAAGCTTAGTTTTGGGGTCCGAAGCTTTCATACCCTTTGATGGTTTGTATGGCAGCTATGGGATATAGTGGTCCGATTTTTGGCATTTAATAGATAATAGGCTTTATTGTCTATGAAAAGTATATTGTCTAAGATTAAATTAATTATATTGATAAGCACCAGAGATATGGTCCCATTTTCTCCCATCGTTCCAAAGACAGTTATAGGATATGTAGTAGACTCTGCCGGTGATGCTGATCAAGAAGATGTATACTTTATGGGGTCGTTGATGTCTCCTTCACCGCGTTCCAAGCTTCTGGTCAAATTTATAATACCCTCTGCAAGGGTATGAAAACCTACATGATTTTAATTTGTGGATGCCGCAATCAAATTCTTTATTGACGGAATATACATACTCTGAAAATGTTTCAATTCGATTCGTCGTCCGACAGTAAATCGTCTATAATTATAGCTATAATTATATAATAATAAAATCCACTATGCATCTTAGAAGGGTATATTTTTACGCACTTGTTTTATTGCCAATAATATAACATACTAAGATTGTAAGCGACATGTATGGAGCAATATTTGAATAAAGAGTTAAGTTGAGTTTTAAAATAAACAAATAAGAGAAAGCAGATCTTGTGCCATTTATTTGTGCCCCATTGAAAACCATATTCCTGACCCTCTAGAGCCAGAACTCTGAACTTGACCCCAGCGGAAATTTCTTTTACCTCTCTAAAGTGTTCTTGCAACATTCTAAAATCACAATTCACACACCTGGAACACCTGGAAGCTCATGTGTGTAATGTACTTATGTCTGGAATTTTGTGGTATCATCTCCATTGTTGGAGCTGAAGTTGAGCTTGAGGTGCAAGCGTCTTCCCACTGTCGCTTTGTTGTTGTTTTTTTTCAACCGCTATCTGCTGTCGCCGCTGGAGATGCGAATGGGGATTGAATGGGATGGGATATGGTATATGGTATATGGGATGGGATGGCATGGGATGGCATGGAATGGCTCCAGAAGGCTTTTGTCAATTCATTGTCAACAAGTCAGTGAACTTGTGTGTGCCCAGCTGAGAAAAAACAAGAAATAAAGTCTAGCTTCGTGGACCGAAACTGGGAATACCCTTGCAACATACTTACTCACATATCTATGCACAATCTTTTTTTATAGCAGCTATAGGATATAGTGCTCCTGTTCATTTATAAATTATCTTTATTAGCTTAAACCTTTATGAAGAGTCTGTTTCCCAAGAAATAGTAGAAAGAGGCAGACAGATGGATATGCGTGATGCTGATAAAGAATAAATATTTGATAAGATCAGAGATGTCTCCTTTATAGCAAGCCTTTGGGCGAAAATTACAATACCCTCTGCAAGGGTATACAATAAATACTCTGACGAAAAAAAAAGCAAAAACCAAGAGGAAAAGAGCTGGCAGACACCCAGCAACCCAAAACACTTGGCAAGTGAAGCAGTGGTGCGGAGGGGCGGTTACCTGGTAGAGGGGACAGGTGTGGCCTTTTCTTTTTAATATAATTAACATAAATTAATAGGAAACGAGTAGAAGCAGCGCTTGGCCCGGCACAACAACGGTTACCTACAAACACAAAGCCAAAGAAAGTAGAACTTCAACATACACTGCAACCAAGAAGTTGAGTTCAGCAAACAAATTTCAAGCTAAAATAAATCTGCTTGAACACTAATTTTAACGATTTTTTTATCCAATACAATTTCTGGTGGTTGGTGAGTTGTCAATAATTGTAAATCAATTCGTAAAGATTTTCTTGTAAGCAATAAATAATTTGTAGTAAATTTAATTACCTCTAAGCATATTAAATTTTAAGTTATTTTAGGAAAAATAAACAGGACATCCAGCTCGAGTGGAACGGCCTTATATTACAAGAACGATTGCATATTTATATATTCACTAAAAAGTTTATTTGGCTAGCATTTAATAAGCAATATCTAGAAAAAGTTTTTTCATAAAAACAAGGAAGAATACCCTAGCAGGCCAATTGCTTTTAACCCGTTCGATAGTTTGTTTGGCAGCTATAGCATATAGTAGTCCGATTTTGTGTTCTTAATTTTTTAAACCGACTTTAATATCTATGAAAAGTATATTTTTCAAAAGTTATGCTCAATGACCCATTTTCTTCTATCGCTCCTATGGCAGCCATAAGCCATATATTATCTTAATAATATAATATATATCTTATATATATATATATAAATCGGAACACTAGATTTAGACTATACGACTTTCAGAATAGGTTAAAGACTTTCGGGATAGGTTTTCCCAATCGATCCGATTCCGGCCGTTCCGTCTGCATCCTGCAAAATAGCATTGGGTAAAGATTCGCCCCGAAAGCTTTAAAATTGAGAGACTAGACATGGCTAGATGGACTCGTCTGGTGGCGCTGTTGAAGAATAGGCTCGGAGATGTCTCCTTCACTGAGTTACAAACTTGTGGTCATAATTATAATCCCCTTTGCACGGGTATAATAATAACCTTTACAATTATCCGAACTTCAAGGATCAGTATGGTCTAGTCACCCTGAACATACTTTAGGTAACTTAAGAAGTCTCCGTCGTCTTCTTATCTGTATTACATACATTTGCATTACTTTATATTTATTATGTACATTGGCAAAAGGGTATTAAAACGGCTACAAAAATAAAAAAAATATTCCTGGAGAGAAAAAAAGTTCGTTTCTTAAGTCTTTTGTTTTTTCGTCGATTTTCAAAGACCCACGAGAAAGAACGTTTTGATTGAGTTACCCCCAAGTTTCAAGCTTTCGAAAAAACTATGTTCAGAGGCAGTGCACAGATATAACAAAATATATTGCTCACTTTTAGGGCTAATGAATTTGTTAGTTTTTCGACCCTGTACCCAAAGGGTAAAGGGTATATTAAGTTTGTGTTATGTATGTAACAGGCAGAAGGAGTGGTGGCAGACCCCACAAATTATATATTCTTGATCAGCATGATGAGCTGAGTCGATATAGGTATGTCCGTCTGTCCATCCGCCCGGATGAACGAACGGATCTCAGCAAATGTAAAAGCTAGAGTAACCATATTACCAGTGTAGATTCTCCTAATACTAACGCAGCTGAAGTTTATTTGCACTGCACAATTTTCAAGCTAAAATTTTTGAAAAAATTACATGGAATTGGAGCATGGATTTCTACCGATCCTGGAAATTTCATCAAGATTGGTTAATTAGAAAGTGCACAATAAACAACAAGCTATCTGTTTATTTGCTCAAATTAACGGTAAATCACTTGCGTTCGGTGGTTGATTGTTCTCAGAAGTGCCGCCTTTATATACATGTGTATGAATGTGCTCATCAATATATTTATACTGTATTAGCTACTGGCTTGAAAAGTATATGCTCGTGCGTCTGGCTAGCAACACGGACGTTGATTTGTTTAGCTTATAACCAAATTGGTACAGGGTCTTTAACAGTCGGGAAACTCGAATGTAACGTTCTTACTTGTTAGACATATGTTTTAAACGCAAAACAAATAATAATTGCAGATTGCTAGAATGTGAGAGGGCGTAGCAAAATACGATTATTATATTATATAATATTATTATATTATACCATGGAGGTTCTAGATCTTATAGTTCTCGAGGTATTGTGGATTATAGGTTACTGCTAATTGCGTTAAATTTAAATAATTTTTTTTTTCCGAGATATGGTGGTGTAGAAACACATTTATGATCATTGTGGAGGCAATTTGATTTGATTTGGGTACGGTTCATACGATTAGACGGATCATGAATTTAGGTACTAAGGAGCGTCCTTCTCCCAGTTACATACATTTGCTCTACTACAATATACCCTTTTAGCTCATGAGCAAAAGGTATAAAACTACACCTAAAACTTACATAACCGCAACAGAGCGCAGAGGTATGCGGGGACTGCAACGGCGGGACCAATTCGAGAGTTATTTATGGCGCACGCATCGCATCCAGAGAATGACAAAACGCAACATTTGGCATTTAAATTGCGGCAAATACTGGCAATGCAACTGCAACTCCAACAGAAGAGCTGTGAGCTAATCAGCACCTGTCAGCTGCTGAAACGCAACCAGGAAGCGAAAAAAGACAGAAAAAAACACAACGTAAAAAAGCCAAACCCTAGACCCGAGAGTCCGGTGAAAAGTTGCCCTCCTCTGGCTCAATGTTCACATGTTGATTATGTTTCGTTTTTTTCTTCCCCCAACCTCACTATTTTTTTCTGCTTTATGGTCTTGCTCATAATATATCATGATGTAATATATATACACAGAGGCACTTGGAAGGAGGCAATCGATAGCTAAATCGATTGGCAGAAACGAGTTTTAGCCAAGACTCGGCCATTTCATCTTTCGAAAAGGGTGGCTATAAAGGGGAATATATGATAATGCAGCCGATTCTTAATGATTTCACACTGGTATTAGCATTTCCAATTGAGTAGCGAAAGCACCATAATTGAGATAAATGTGATGCTGAATATTATTGATGAGCCGCCAGCACGAGCCATATTTTTAGTGTAGAAACGGAATGCGAAGAGGAATTCACAAGTTAATCTTTGGAGAAGAAATTTATATTAAAATTCCGAAAAACAAATTAAAGAAATGTCTTTTTAATTTGGGGCAGTAACAAATTGGGAATAATTTTGCAGTTATTTACATATTCAATAGTTGAAATAGTTTTTAATTTTATATGCACCTTTTTATACCCACTCAATGATTGAATGATTCTTTTATCACTTTTAAATAATCTATCCTGAAAATCTTACAAAATCGGACCACTATTTTCTATATCATTGACCATAACTCTGGTGTTTATTAATATAATTTTATCATTCTTGCAAAATTTACTTCATTCATAAAAGCATATTTACTTGTATATCTAAATGAAAATGAATATGGTGAACAAGAATATATACAATTTATAGGGTCAGATATGTCTCCTTCACTGCGTCGCAAACTCTGCAAGGGTATTATAGTTTTTACCATTTTTCTGTTAATTATAATCTGGGTATTATAATGTACACCAAAAAAAACCTAAAAATTATAATCTTCGCATGGGTAAAAAAACAACAACTCTCTAGAAAGCAAAGCAACATGTTGGCGATTCATGTTAGAAGATTTATACAAGTATTTGCAGCATCAGGTTGGCAGCAGAGGTGCTGATAGAACATTCGCGAAACAATCTCATGTTATTTTATTGTTTAATGTAGCCTGGGGAGTATGCGAATTAGTTAGTTTAGTCAATTAGTTTCAATATAAAACATTCTATTATCATTTGTAAAATGTACTTCATCGGCAAATAACTTTATATTTAATGGAAAATGCTTATTTTATCGCCTTTTAACCAACTCATCGTGGCTAAACCGGTTTTTTTCCATTTGCTTATTTATTTTATTCCGCATATATTTTTGTAGTGAATTTTTTGCACAACAATTATTTACACATTATACACTGTCATTAGACGAAAATTATAATTATTATCGTCGTTCATTATACAATGCAGCAGCCACAGCAACTGCCGACGAGTCAAACAAAACACTCACGAAATTCGTCAAAGCAGGCGAAAAATAAACACACAAGTTCCCAGTAAATATAGTAATGTGTAATGAGTCGATAAATATCGAGGGCCCGAGATGAGATTCGGGGGTTCGACGGGTGTCACCTTGGCCTGGGCGGGGAAAATATAGTAAACAAATAAGTGTTCGTACTTACTTGCTGACAAGCAATTGATTTGTCTTTTGTATTTGCTCGATGGATCGATCGGACGAGTGAGTGACCGCCGCACTGCACTTTCACTTTATAATTTTTAATATAAATATACAACATTTTCGCGTGGCTTGTACCCAATGGGAGAAATGCAGAACATGAGTCATGTCATATAAATTTAAAGAAAATGTCGAGCTTTTCTTGCCTTAAGTCAATTATTCCCTAGCTCATATAGCTCCACTACAATATATATTTAAACGGTATTATAATGGCAAATAGACTACGAGTATAAATCAAATAAAATCACAGCAAGTTATCGAAATCAGTGTATTCAAAAGAAAACAGATATATATATTTTATTAGGGTCGCTTTCCATTTTAAATATATTCAATTGCACTTTTAGATGTTGATAGAATTTTATGGTTAATTAAAAATACACAAACATAATAAAAGTATATATAATTGATCAGTTTTTATGGTAGACCCTCAGTTTTAAAGGTCGTGCAGTATCTTTATGCCGAATATAAAAGTCATATTTACTAAGCTCCAATAATCCAATACATCCAAGACATTTAATTCATCCTTCGAAAATTGACTTTTATTATGAATTAAAACCGATTTGTAAATTTTACAAAATATAAGACCACTGTATCCCAGGCCTTTCAGCGATAGCAGGCTAAGAACAATTGGTCTGTAAGGGTTTTCCAAACTTGGGACTATCCTTCATTTCTTTATTTTTTGTGTGATACTGAATAACAATTTCTTTCTTACAATGTTTTTTAATTACTTAAAAATATAGTTTGATTATTGTAACCAGTTGCAATATAATAATTTTACGGTTGATACAAAAACTGAATTAAACAACAAACAAATAATTATACCAGCAGCAAAATATGATGGCTTTCATAAGCATAGCGTGTGAACCAAAACCGACCTTCGAAGTAAACTATGGTTAAAAGCCAATTAATCCACCTCCTTAAATAATTGATAAATTGCTCAATAAAGCGAAACATCAATCACAAATCACGTTATCTTGAACACCAGTGAGATCTCTTGATTTCGTTAACTTTACATAAGCCAGGGAATTGGCTTAGCCCCCCAAAAAGCCCGAAACCCCAATTTCATTACGAGTGGCGAGCACACATGTGTTTATATGTACATATGTGGTATATATGTACTATACATATGTATATATGGCACACTCAATCAATTTAGACGATCTTTACGCGGTGTTAACGCTTCGTAACTTTGCAATTACAATCCAAAACTGGGCTTTCAATGCGGGCACCTGTAGTTTAACTGCTCTCTGTATAACCGAAATTAAATGATATAATTACTCTCGGAGGTACTCTAGTACTTCCACAACCTGACGTTAGACGAGTTTTTTCTTTCTCCATCCTCGGTTTTTTTTTAATATCAGTTCTTTCTTTTGACTGCTAAAATGTTTTCTGTCTTGCTTCAAGAACTATTTCGGACGCGTGTCTAATTTTATTACATTTTATTCTCCATCTTCATACCCTTGCAGGGGTTACTATAGTTTTTAAAAGAAGATTGCAACGTAACAAGAGGAGACACCTCCGACCCTATATTATATATATTACCAGCCGTGGCGATCTTCTGGTAAGAGCCCAATTACTACCTCGACCTTTAAAAGTTTCCATGGGAATAATTAGAATATTTTAGCATAACTCAGTTGTTTTTATAAAGAACTTTAAAGAGAGAGAAGAATCATCGTTCATTAAATGAGATTTGCTATTTTAAAAAATGATGTGGTTTGACAGCGACTAATCGGAAAGGGCATCCAAGCTAGCCTTTCCTTTTCTTTTTTTTCTGCACGTTCTTTCCTCCTAATTCCTAATTTATTTGGTGGAACTTCCATTACTTTTGGCCTGGTTGAACTTCCAGGAAACCCGCAACAATTCGAGGCACAAGCCAAGAGACTCTGCTTTATAATTATCATCAGGCTTAAAGGTTATTTTTTTGGGCCATCGCACAACAATTTTTGTTTAAAATATTTATATTAAAAGAATCACTGGAGATGAAATTCTTGCGATATGGCAAGGAAATTATTGAGTAAAACTTTAGCTTGTGCATTTTGATTCAATACTAAAAATTACTACTACTATGACAAATTATGGCTTAGTTCTCTTTATTAATATTTATTTTTTAATTTTAGATCCTCCTTTTTTATTAATATTTTTATTATTTTCAGTTAACTAATGAATTGAACAAAGAATAAATCAGCTGTTTTTTATATTCTTGCAGAGGTTATTATAACGACGAAGTTTGTAACGCAGTGAAGGAGACATCTCCGACCCCATAAAGTATATATATTCTCGATCCGCATTACCACGGTTAGAAGGCAACTAGTCTGCAAGGGTATTCAAAGCTTCGAACCCCTTCATTGTATTTTTATTTTATTTTTTTTTGCGCCATTCCCTTTGGACGTGATGCATCTCACCTCCCACCGCCCAAACGAGCGATTGGAGTAAAAGACTTAATGCGAGTAAGATCGTCAGTTGAAGAAAAATCAGTAGTTAATTGATACAATTTATTGAAGTCTGTGCAAAGAACTCCAAAAGGGCTGATGCAGGACATAGTTCAAACTACTATGGCTTAAAGCTAACGAGGTATAATTTCTAGTAAGTCTACGGGGCACATTGAAGTTGATGCGTTCTAATGATGAAAAGAACACCCAGCAGGGTACTACGATTAGCTAATTAGGGTAGGTTAATTGAAATTAGTCTACTAGAGTTCAATGGTAGTTCAAGATTTGGTTTCCAAGTTATGCCTATTTATTAGAATTTAAATTTGAATAGAAAAGGAACAAATAATTAATCATATATATATTTAGTTTGCATACAATAATGGAAATTGACCATACATATATGAACTTCATAACAAGTGAAATTCAATTCCGAATCTCTGATCTGGGGCTCCAAAGTGGAACCGCGCTGCTCCCTTGTCATCGCCATCGCCATCGGTATGGCCAGTTCAACCTCTGCCTCCCTCAATCAAATGCATGAAATCCCCTCGAGAGACGAGCCGGCAAACGAAATTTGATCTATTTCACGTGATTAGCGCAATATAAATTGCTTTCGAAGCTGGAGAAACGAAGCCGATGCTGAAGCTAAAGCTGCGTAGAAATGGAGGAGAGAAGACAGTGGAGAGCAGACAGGGGAGAGATGACTTCGGAGATTGGCTGGGGCGGCATTTATTGATTTCTGATTGAAGATCGGAGAAAACGTATTTGGGTGTGTCATAAAACACAAAACATAAAACCGCACTCTCAAAAAATAACAATCTGATCCAAATTATAAAACTAAAATCAAAGTTGAGGGCGTGGCATTAGCTCCTTGAGAATTTCACGTAGTAGTTTCAAACTAATAGACCACGAAATTAACCATGAATCACTTTGAATTAACTTTATTTCAACCGATCTACAGGCAGAGGAGATGTACTAGAAAATATTACGAATATATCTGGAAATATAAGACGCGATTTTTGAGATTAAGATAGACCAGAAAAAATACTTGGAATAAATTACAAATTTTAAGATTTCATTTAGCTGCCATCTCAGCAATACTATAAGTGTTTTCCCCTATATTATTTTTATATTTATAATTAAAATTACATTTAAAAATTATAAATTTCTGTATGTAGGACTCCCACATTTATTGATCAAGAATATATATATTCTTTATAGGTTCGGGAACGCTTTCGTCACCCTGTTACATACATTTGCAGCAATTCAATATACCCGTTTACTCTATTAGTTACTGGTATTTAAACTAGACCTGCTGGGTGATATTCACTTTCCGATCGTCAGTTAAAACTTTCGGCAACAAATTCGGAGCTGAGCTTAGAAGCTGGAGTTTCACTTGCTCTCTCTCATATGAAGGAGTCTGCGGCTGCGGCTGCTGATGCCCCATCCCAAATTAAAAATTAAAAAAATAAAAAAATCCACCTCGTCGGTTTCACAAATGCGATCACGTGGGTCGGCACATGGCATAACCTGACTGTGGCCCCAAACAAGCAGGTTGCTTGGATTGGTTGTTTTAATTTGTATCTTTCCATTTCCATTTCCATTGACTCAGTGTCGCACTCTCACCGAGGCCTAATCTCCACCTGGATGGGGTAAATACCGTATATATGTTATATAGATAGATAGGGGGAGAGCTTCTTGGGGAGAGCTTCTTGCGGGGAGCTGTGCCACAGTGATTGGTTTTGCCTCCGCTAATGATGATTACCCACTTTTACCGGCCACATATAAAAATCAAAAGCGGTTTAACGCGTTTCACGACTCTCGACTCTCGGACACTTTATGCACTGCCTATATGTGCACTTGGAGAAAATTCTCATTAATATCTGACATACATATAAAGTTCAATAATATGTTACATATTATTATAATATACATATTATATGGATCAATTTAAAGAAAAGGCTGAAATTGTGTTCCATTCATCACGTTTGACCCATTCCTATGCCAATTGTTGGCATAAATAGTATTGTAAAACTATAAAATCCTACATTTCAATATAACCATTGAATTGTAATCACTTGTAATTCAGGACTAAGTTTATTTCTTTAAGCCAGTAGCTTTTAATATGTTATTGTCAGTAAAGGTATGTTATTTAGCAAACAAAAATATGTAAATCATTATCTAAATTGCACAAGTTTTGTTCTACTTTTCAGTTTTCTGTATTTTCTCTCTCTGTAGGCCCATATTAGTATCTCTTCTGTGCGTTTCTCGTCAGCCTCATTGCGATTCAATTAAAAACGCTTAGCCGGCAGACAACTCGAACCCGTTGGTCGTCGCACCCAAAAGAAAGCCACCGCCAGAGCTTCTGTCACTTGTTGCCATACAAATCAGTTAGTGTAGCTTAAGGCGTGGCTCCGACTTCGACTTCGACTTCGTCTTCTTCCTTGGCCTTGGCCATATTTATACCCTTGCAGAGGGTATTATAATTTTGACCAGAAGTTGCAGGTAGTATACAGATCGGAACGGACAGAATCGAAACACTACATCACATAGCTGCCATATGAACGCTTATAAAAAAGTGCCATAAATTCGCCATTTTTAAGGATTTGTTATTTAATTCTTAGAAAACTCCTATTAATGACTATTTTAACATATCCTGAAATTTTTCGGACCCCTATATTCTATAGGAACGATGGAAGAGAAGTACAGTTTTCATAGACATTAAAGTCGTTTTAGAAATTTAATAACCAAAGATCGGATCACTATATCCTATAGCTGTCATACAAACGATCGAACAATTTTATGGCAACTGGTCTGCAAGGGTATTCTAAGCTTCGGCTCCCTAAGCTGGCCTTCCTTTCTTGTTATGTTTTGATTTCTCCCAAAAAAATATATATACATTTTATATATATGTAAACAAAATATTTAAGCAACCTGTTCCCAGCTATATTTTTTTGCACATTATCATGTCTCGTATCATGTGTAATTTTTGTGAATTTGCGGTGCTTCGTTTTATGCTTTTAGTTTTTCCAACGTCGAAGAAAAGTGAAATTGCATTTGGCAATTGTTTCGAATACCTCTCTCTTTTTCTCCCATTTCATGTCAGCAGGTTAGCAGGGATTTGTCAAAATAACAACAAAAAACCCAAGTAAAAAAGTTGCAGAAAAGTTGGTGAAACTTTTCATTTTTCATTTTGTTGTTTTCTTTTGACTTGTTGATGGGCTGCAAAAACGTGCCAAAACTGCATTTTCTAGGCCTCCCAAAAATACCAGCCAGCAAGGTCATTAAATGATATCATATCACCACATTTAAATTCTGTCACGCGAGGCCATTGGCATTTATTCGACTCGATATTATGGGGGACTTATTTTATTTGTTTATCTCCCTCGCAATGCCAAACTGCTGGAGATCAATCTTGAAAACAGAAAAATTGAAAGAAAAAAAACTGAATAGGTTGGCCAACGATACCGAAAAGGTTATTCCTCAAAGCCAACAATGAAAACCAACCCAATAAATTATGCCTCATCATTCTGTAAATACCCTTAAAACTTAATTTTAGACCCAGCAAATGCACTACACTCATTTTTATGGAGCAATTTCATCATTTACTTGAGGAAATACTGATGGTTATTTGGTGGTTTTTAGAAGGCAACAAACGAAACGAAAATGCATGAAAATGTGTTTGACCGTACTTTGTTATGAGTTCATTGTGGGGAGTAAGGAAAGCCTACAGATTGAGATAAAAGTATTTAAAAACGGGCGATGAACATATGGGAACTTGGGAAGTTGTAACACTTGATGTGTTTTAGCTCCAAATTAAGTTACTCCACTCAGGTGATATTGGGATTGGACGACACTGAACGAAAGGAAAATGAATCTAAAATTATGAGAAAACTAATGATTCTCAAATTGTTAGAACTATATAATTTACAAAATTGTGAAAAATATAAAATAGGCTTGGAAAATGTATTTTAAAGTATAAAGAGTATATATAATAAAACAATCTTACTTTTCATCATTTATTGATCATATAAGTATACAAAATAGTATTAGATCTTAAATTACACATAATTAACTAGGACTCCCCAGAGGCAATTTTAAAATATTAATCGCTGCGATTGTGAAAAGTAGTTAAGATAAGAACTTTGTTCTCTATAAAATGATGAAAGAATTTAATAATAGAAATAATCCA
Organism: Drosophila setifemur; assembly: GCA_021224005.1. Taxonomy (NCBI): domain Eukaryota; kingdom Metazoa; phylum Arthropoda; class Insecta; order Diptera; family Drosophilidae; genus Drosophila; species Drosophila setifemur. The sequence continues at coordinate 100,464 of JAJJHY010008683.1, read as the reverse complement.
GCATACTTTAATATCATACAATCATACAATCCCCCATAATTATGTGAGTAACTAGCATAGATGAAAATACCCCCTGGACCGATACTGCGCACGGCCCTGCCAAGATGTCTAATAATTTGCTATATTCTATCGAAGTCCGTCAGATTGAAACACGAATCAAAGAACTGCCGGCCCACAACCAAGTCGGATGTGAATTGTCAATTCATCAATCCATCACACCGACAGAGAATAGGAAATATTTGAAAACAAAATTAATTTTTTTCTTGTTTCCTTTTGGCCAAGCGAGAAACGAGAACTGGGCCAAAAATTGAATGAATAGAGCATACATATATAGACACCTTGGCTAAATTTGAGCATTTCCGTTTTAAAAAGCGCAATGCCCAGTTTGGCCAAACGAATTACTTGGAGATTTCACTCAGCTTCAGCCGCTGCTCCAAGTTAAATGCCAAGTTTTTAATTTTTTTGTTCATGTTTTCCTCCTCTTATTTTTTTGCAACCACAATCAATGTTGGCCAAGTGGTTGGTAGTTGGAAAACTTGTAGAATGCACGACGGCTTTTCAAAAAGTGCTCAATGCTATATCAATAGCACCACAGCTCCACACCAATCCACAACCTACAACCTAAAACCAACCACCATCCACCAACAACAATAGCGTCTGTACACCTGTCTAAGCCAAAAACAAAACAAGAACAACAACACTTTGGCCAGGGCCATAAAGTTGACGCTGCTGCTGCTGCTGCGCCCAAAAACCCAACAACTTTTAATTTCAACACATTCCAGCACAAGACTCCACAATCCACGACCAAGACAGCAGCACAGTGGTCAGATTTATCTGAACGCTTTAAGCCTTTTTTTAAAGCATACAAAAATGTAGATTCAATAAGCCAAATAGTTAAAAATTAACCTAAATTCTATTACTTTTTATTAATCTATTTCCTGTGATGGCAAATTTGCAGCTCTTAACAACTATAGGTAAATCAAATGTACTATTTATTTGGGAATTTTATTTCAGAATTTATAGTATCATTGGTTGTTCAACTTCCTCAACTTAAATTTATCTCAAGAACAGCGCCTAAATCAGAGAAATCATATATAACATGATTTGTAAATATAAAAAAATATGAAAATATAAAATATGGCATTAATATGTTATTACTATATGCAATGAGTAGTTATTGTTATTTGAAATATACAATCAAAATCACACATTTTGTGGCCTTGGTATGCGAAGTTCCACTTCAATTTACCGCGGAAACACTTTTCCAATTTCCCAAATCCCCACCAGCACCACTGTGCAATACGCGCGACTTGACTTTCTTTGCCGCGGCAGCAGCTACAACCCAAACCCAGACCCATACCCAAACCCAAACCCAAACCCAAACCGAAACCCCAAACGAAAAACAAGTTCGGGCTTGGCTCTCCGCTCTTCGCCGAGTTGATTCGAGCCAGTTTGGTGGCTCTGAGAGTGGCTCACATAGGTGGTGTGCTCGAGGGGGGATCTGCCAAGAGGGGGCGCAGGGGAAGGGGGGAGCTGCCAACGAACCACTAGCTGAGGCCGCTTCCAAAAGGCACTGAGCCAAGTCAGTCGATTGCTGGCGGTCGAAGCGTTGAGACGTTTGCTGTGTGCGATTTAAAACGCGCGTGAAACGCGAGAAAACTTAAAAAAGCTCACGGATAGCTCTACCAACTATTTTTGTTATTTTGTTTTTTTTTTAGATACAAAAGTATCTGCGGAATAGTGTTGCTGTCTTGCTGCCAAGGTGTGTGCTAGAAGAGAGAGAGAAGGAGATAAGGAGAGAGCCTCTCTTCGCTATTACCGTTAATCAAATAAGTTTTTTAGAAATTTAAACGCTCCACTTCGTGTGTGTGTGAGCGCGAGTGTGCGTGTGTATCTGTGTGAGCATTAAACGGTTCATTGATCGAGTTCAGCTCGAAAATAGAGCAAAAAGCAGAGAAAGAATAAATACCAAACAGAAAACACAAAACAGAAAACAGAGAAAAATAAACAAATAAAAACAGTGCAAGTGCCAAAGTATGATACACGATGTACGATTTGTGTGTACTATATATGTTCTATATGTGTGTGTGCATGTTACCAATTCTTTTTCTCTATGAAAAACCACAGCAGCAGAAAATGCGCTTAACCCATTTTTCTCTCTCGATGCGATCAATGCCAGTGGAAATGGGAACCGAACAACTTTGAATTAATTACATAGAACCCAAAATATAAAACCAAACAGTAGCATTCAAAGGAAGAATCGAAAAAAAGCTGCAATAACTTACATTCTAAATACTTTTTTTTCAAATTGTTTGGAATTAATTTTAAAAACTGATTTATTGTATAACTGACCCAACATAAATTTGAATTTCTATTAAATCTAATTGTATTAAATTATATATATCAAAATCAAATCAATATTCGAATATTCAACAGATTCAATGTATGATCTAAACAATTAAATATTTAATGTCAATTATTTCATATACAATTCGAATTGCCAAAAATCACTCTTACATTTAATGCATTAAAAATACCAACTACCATTGTTTTTTCTGTGCCTTAAAAACGCCAATAAGAAGTTTTGATTTGCATACAGAAACTATTTTACGATGGTTTACCCCGCATTCAGAATCGTAATTAAACTCTCGGGCATATTCAAAATGAAACAAACTAAGCTGAGAAACGAAACGAAACTCGTGTTAAAAATGGACAAATGATTCTACAGATCGCTGAGATATACCCGCACACACAGATATACCCACACAAACACACTCACACACCATCCGGCATAACAAAAGATCTCTTTGCAAATTGTTTATTTGCTGCTTGGGTGATCAGCAAACGGATTGTTTATGCTAATATATCTTCAACTACTGCTTCACAAAGCCACATATCGCCCCAACATGGCTCTTTCAACACACATTCACACAACATGGAGATCTTTTATTCGGCGATTTGTTGCTATCGAGGGGGTTCCAAACTCCACTCCATACTGGTTTGCTGATGGGTTTCTATCTTCCGGGAAAATCCAGAATAAATGTTCGGCTTGGATCCTCTCCAAGAGTTTATGTCATATCTACAAATGTATATAAACACTATATTATATATTCATATAAAATTCATTCTAAAATGTTGATTGTTAGGATTTCTCGGAATATTTGAGAATGTTCGCTTAAAATATTCTCCATAAGTGTTTGAGAAAAATCTCGAATTATGGATTTATTTATTAAATTTTCGGAAATGTCTATGACTTTTTATACCCGTGCAGTGAGCATTATAAGAAGGATACATCTTCGACCCTATAGAGTATATATTCTTGATTAGGATCAGCATCCGTCTGTCTGTCTGTCTGCATCTAGCACTTTTTTATTGAAACAACTCACAGATGTTTTTAAAGATTATTATTCATACTTGGGAAAAATACTCTTCATAAGGTTTCGGATTTAAATTGGTTACATTTTGGTCATATTTTACATTTAGTTAAGTTAATTTAATACTAAATGGCTTGCCAGGCTTTTCAACAGTTAAAAGTTAAGATATATCTCTGATAGGCAAATAAATCATAGAAATATTGGGAAAAGCATATTTTTAAAATATATAAAAATAGTTAGTTAACCCTATTGAAATTGATTTAAAACAGACCTTAAGTAACACTGTGACTCAGTTTTAAAAAATTCCATTAAGAAAATATAATTAAAGATAATTCATAAACAAAACCGCAATGAATTCATGAGTTCCCCTTCCTCAAAACCAATTGAAAATGATCAACTTCCACCCAAAAAATAAATAGCTCTCTGTATATTATTTTAGTCTTTTATAAACTATGTTATTTCTTAGCCAAAATAAATAATTATATTTTCACCCTACCATTTAAATTTCTTATAATTTGTGACGATAACAAAATATCACGTTCTGCCCAAACATTTTTATTTAATTATCCGCGTTCTAAACAGCCAGGTGTGTGTTTTTCACATTCCGCCAGGTTTCATTTGGTCGTTATTATTATTATTTATGCATTCTTGTTTCTTTAATATATTTAGATCCGTTTTGAGGTTAATAATATCGCTTGTTTACCTACCAGTCATTTGTATATGTCTATAACTGAGGAATGGATATGCATATTCCTCTGCGACTTTCGAGTCGTATGTAAATTGGATAGACACACAATAAGGCCCAGCAACACCATATACTACTATACTAACTCGTATACATATGTATAGCTTATGTGTATATAGGATTGATAAATATCTTCTCCTCAGTTGAGAGTCATTCGTTGCGGTTTTGTTTGCTTTGATGGTATTTTTTTACTGTTGTTGTTGATGAGCTGAATGCATAACTGAAAAAACAAGATTCTTTTGGCCTACACGTCGGCACCGTGTTAAACAACAAGTCGCACAGATCATCGATTATAAAACTTATTAAGGGGACAGAATCTCAAGCTTGTACACAGAAATCAATTTCTTACCATAAACAACAACAAAATTAGCGGAATACAAAAAATTCTAAGCTTCGGTCCTCAAAGCTAGCCCTTCTTTCTAGTTCCTAACAACTTATTCAATGTTAAATGACGACATTCCATTAAAAATAAATTTATAAAATTTCGACGATTTCTTCACATCTTATTTGTATTTATAGATTTTATTATTTGTCAAGCCTCCACTCCTTCGCATTTTCCCAGCTCAATAGGGTTCCATTTATTGTCTCAAAGAAAACGGCACCAAGAATCGATTTTTATATATAATATTCAATATTATTAGATGTTTTTCTATAAAACAAACAATGCATTTTTAATTAATACAAATAGTTGACCCTAAATACTAAATGACCCTATTTAAAGAATATTATAAACCCCTTTTTTTTAAAGTATCTCTGTTTCTGAAAGATTCGTATTTAATTCGTATTATTTTTTTTTCTGCGTATTTATATGGCATCCAACACCTGCGCGACGGGTTAATACCGTTCGCTGGTTTAGCCGGTTCGATTTTTGTCGGTTTTGGCCCCAGTTTTGATGTTCCGCCACGGCTCGTTTCTCTTCTCGTTTTCTCGTTTTCTCACCAAAATTATGACACATGACGAGATTGCATTTGGATCTTTGAATCCATCGCTGGTCCGCCGTTAGCTGCCACATGCAGTGCCCCTCCGAAAACAGTTGGCCAGGCGATCAATTTGCATTCCAGTTGGGTTGTCGGGATTCAAGTTTTTAGTTTTAGTGTGTTTTTCCATTTTGATCGAATTGAAGCCCCCGTTTCTTCCTCTCTGGCATTAAAAGCTTTATATTTTGATGGTGTCATTAATCAGGCTCAGAACGTCGGCGTACTATAGATATGGTTTCCACTTCGGGTGAGCTTCTTACGTGGGCGACACAGAAATTATATCTCTCTAATGGGATTACAGATTTCGTTTTGGGGCATCTTCCGTCAATATTCTCCAGTTATGGAATGGTTTCTTTTTCGAAGTATAATTCTACCGTTATTGGAGGAAGACTTAAAAGTTATTCTTTGTTTATCGTTTCAAACTGTTATCTGTGGTATTGGGGGGTTTATTGATTCCCCACACCCATTTATTTTGCTTAGCAAAAAAAAAAACAGAGTTGGTTATTTTTCATTATAAGTATTCAAATATGTTACTTGATGTAATCATCTAAAAATAATCCTCGTGACAAAAAACAGAAAGAGTGTTCTTTATCGCCTATTTAAATATTTTGTTACCATAACATTTGGATGTGATTGAACTAGTTAATTAAATAGTTAAATAATAGTTTCTTCTTGAACTTTAAAAGGTTCTGAATATAAGAAACTTTTTAGCTAATTAAATCTAAAGTTATCTTCACTAATAACATTATAATTGTGATAATAAACATTAATTAATTTGCTATATACATATGAATAGATTTTTAATATGTTGCTTTATTAAAGTATCGGCTGTTAGTATTAATTAAAATATATCCAAAATTAAGCTTTCAATGTTTGTCCATAATTAATTTTTCTGTCCTCATTTTTTCAGATGTTAGCAACGCCAATTCGCATTTAGAGCGTCATACAAAATACCTAAATAGTAACCGCACTTTCTTCCCGTGTGCCTGAGTCGCACATTCCGGCCAGAAGATGGCGCTGCGCCTGCGTCGCGATGTGCAGAAGGCCTCCTACTACGTCTGGTTCCTGGGCGCCGAGGAGGCGAAGGGTCTGCGTGGAGCCCGGGTGATCAACTCGGTGCTGCCCTACCTTGTTGACAGGTCCCGCGGCCAGGAGCCCCTTAAGGTCACCCTCCAGGTGTCCCACAAGGGCATCAAGATCGTCCAGGTAGGCGACAGATACGTACTATACATATAAAAAATTGATTTATATTAAAATTATATAATCAGATACATTGATATGAGATGATACTCTTACCTTTTCCCATTTGACCTCCCCTACGGGGATCTCTGCTCCGTTGGTTATTGATATCGATTTTGAATCTCTCTTCTAAGGGGGCGTCCAAGCATCTGATACCCCACAGTGCCATTACCAGTTCGGTGCAAACGGACGACATCGTCGCCTGCGTCCTGTTGCTCTACAATCCGGCCACCAAATGCCCGCTCCATGTCCACGCCTACCGCTGCGACTCGGAGACCACAGCGGAGGCCCTGCACCTCCAGCTCCAGATCCTCATCAACCGCCCCGACAACCAGAAGCGCTTCGAGGAACTCGAGACCAGGTGAGAACTACAAAAAAAAAGGATACTTAATTATAAACAATTTAATACTATTACGTATTCAAAAAACATTGGATCTTATCTAAATAAAAAGAGTTGTTAGTCAAGTTTAGAAATCTTATTATAATGCTATATATAGTGTTGTAATTTAGTGATGGGCGAAGGAAAGGTCATAATCAGAAAGGAATAAAATAGATAATACTTTCCGAAGTAATTGAAAATTGTATTTATTTATTTTACCCACATTTGAAAAGTTTTTTGACTTATATATCATTATAATTATTAGCCTTCTCCGACCCTATAAAGTATATATATTCTTGATCAGCATCACCAGCCGAGTCGATCTAGCCATGTCCGTCTGGTAGTCTGTCCGTCTGTCCGTCTGTCGGTTGCTATGTAAACTGTCAGTTTTTAAAGCTATTGGGCTGAAACTTTGCACCGACCCTTCAATCTGTTGCAGGTAGTATATAAGTCGGAACGGCCGGAATCGGCACACTACATTACATAGCTGCCATAGGAACGATTGGGGAAAAAGTGCCATAAATTCGCTATTTTTCTAGATAATTTTCTTTATTTTTTAGGAAACTCTTTTTAATGACTATTTTAAAGTATCCTGAAAGTTTCATTAAAATCGGACTACTTTATCCTATAGCTGCCATCATAGGAACGATGGGAGAAAATGGGTCATTGAGCATAACTCTGGTGTTTTTCAAGACAATTAATTCATTCTTGAGAAAAACAGTTTTCATAGACAGTAAAGCCTTTTTAGAAATTTAAAAACCCAAAAATCGGATTACTATTTCCTATAGCTACCATACAAACGATTGAACGGTTTGAAAGCAACTAGCCTGCAAGGGTATTCTAAGCTTCGGCTTTCAAAGCTAGCCTTCCTTTCTTCGTGTTTTTTTTTGGGTCATCGACCGTTAATGTCAGTTGGCATTAAATTTAAACAAAACTCTAATCAAAATATTTGTACTTAGGTGGCTTTGGGGCATAATTTTAGCCTGCTTACAGTTTTAAAATTAACTTTTACCATTGATAAAAACTACAATACATATATGAAATAAAACACAATTTTGTTGGTTTAAGGTGATGGTTGATATTTCGTTTTTAAGGCGTGCAAACAATAAATAATAAACCGTGGCAAAGCATCAAACGATTGTGTCCCGTCTTCCGTAGTCTCACTAATGTAGTATGTGGTTGTTGTGTCAAAAATGTTGTGGTAAAAAATGCGTGTGCGCTGAAACTATAAGGAGGTTAAAACCTATTGTTTATATTATATGGTTATAATACGTACCAAATTCGAAGACCCCTTCAAATTTCCGCCCTCCGAAGCCTACTGATGATGAGTCCCAACCACGCCAATATAATTGAAGCCGTCAATTTTGAAATTCACTGTATTAATTTAGCATGTATAATTTCGTTCCGAGTCGCTTTCGCCGATTTTCCAACTACTTTGTCACGTAGTTCTCGACATTGCAAGCAATTTTCCAAAATAATCTCGGATTTTTATTTATTTTAAAATTTTGTTTGTTTTTTTATACAAATAGTGGCCAAAAGGAGTATTTACAATTAAGATGTGAACCATACAAAAGTTGCCGTCGGTATGAGGATTTGGTATCGGAAGCAGGTATATCCCTTTTTCAGATGTCAGAAATCAAGTCAAGGCCTGCTTGATCTGTTAAATTTTAATTCCTTAAAATAAATTTATTTTCATCTCAGTAGGCTTCAGATTGGCGATTGTCAGAGCGAGTTGGGAATAGGCGGTTGAAGCATTCCATGCCGGTTGTGGCTTTGATTTCCATGCAAATGCAGAGCAAATACAGAGCACAGAAAAAAATATTCCTAAATTTTTTTTTATATTGTGGCTTTTTTAACCTTTTTTAGTTCTAAAGTCAATCGAACAAGACCCGATAAAAATACCAAAACCTGGTATTTTTCTATTGTTATACCCTTGCAGAGGGTATTCTAATTTTCACCAGAAGTTTGTAACGCAGTGAAGGAGACGTCTCAGACCCTATAAAGTATATATATTCTTGATCAGCATCACCAGTCGAGTCGATCTAGCCATGTCCGTCTGTCCGTCTGTCCGTCTGTCGGTTGCTATGTAAACTATTCCCTCAGTTTTAAAGCTATCGGGCTGAAACTTTGCACTGACCCCTAAATTTGTTGCAGGTAGTAAATAAGTCGGAACGACCGGAATCGGAACACAACATCACATAGCTGGCATAGGAACGATTGGGCAAAAGTGCCATTAATTGGCTATTTTTTAAGATAACCAATTGGTTTTTTAGAAATCAATTTGTAATTTGTATTTTAACGTATCCTGAAAGTTTCATCAAAATCGGACCACTATATCCTACAGCTGCCATAGGAACGATGGGAGAAAATTAATTCGTTCTTGAGAATTCATTGACATTAAATCCCTTTTCGAAAATCAAAAACCAAAAATCGGATCACTATATCCTATAGCTGCCGTACAATCGATCGAACAGTTTTAAAGAAACTGGTCTGCAAGGGTATTCTAAGCTTCGGGTATCGAAGCTAGCCTTCATTTGTTGTTGTTTTTTTTTAATTCAGGACAGATTACTTTACAAATTTAGCAATGTTGGCAGTTAATTTGTAAAGCCATTTTTTGGTAAGTGAGAAGAGGTTTGTTATGCAACAGCCAACATTGGGAAACTGGGAGGAACAGCAGGGGATCAGGAAGCAGAAGCAGTGGCAGTGGCAGTGGCAGCCACTTAGTCACTCCATTAGACAGACTCACACAGATGTATCTCGTGCATCCGTACATCTTGTACATGAGGTTGACGAGCAATCGTGATAATCGGCCTGGCACCGAGAATGATGATGGGGATGGGGATTTGGATAGGGATGATGATGGGGCTGGGACTGGGACTTTGATCAACCTCCAGCAGAGAGAGAGGGATATTAAATATCCCAGTGCCCAGAGTAATTGCCATTCCAATGCCCACCGCCGCATTCCCACGAAGAAATTCAAAGATATTCCTTTGCCCACGACGCTGCGCCCACATTCACAAATCCACTTCAGATCCAAGTCCACATCCATGACACTAACTGTCTTAAATGCCTTTCCAAGCACCAGGCCCATCGACTTTGCGGAAACTCTGTTTTCGAAAGTTACCGCCCATGAAGTTCTGGGCATTGAAAAGCGATGAATGTTCAATTAAGTGAGCTTTAGTTCAAGGCTCGTTCTATATATTCATTTGAATGTAAATTCATTTAATTGTTATAAATAATGTACAGCAAAATTTAAAGATATACACGTATTTGAAATGTGAAATTGGATTCTTATTATTGAGCTTACTATTTCGAACATTTTGTTATTCATTTCATTAAACCAATTTATTTAAACCAATATTAACAGTAAAATATACAGTACAGAGGATTAAATAAATAATCAAATGCAACGGTACATTTTTTTGGGATTAAATAATAATATAAAATAAACACAATTCAATAATCTCTTTAATAAATACATAATACTATTTATCGAAGCAACTACTGTTCATTGCTTGTTTTGAATATATTTAAGTAATTATTAATTAAGCTAGGAACAACAAATTATTCGAAATTGTATAAACAATTATGAGTATATTTCGGATAAATAAAAAGTTTTCATTTTCAAGGAGGAAGTAAAACTAAACAAATTTCTAGGGAAAATGTTTTCGTTAATCTTAAAACTCGTAAATAAAAGCATTTATTTTTAATTTGAGCTACTTTTTATTCATTTACAATTTATTACGCCATTACATTACACCTAAATGAGGTCTGCAACCTTTACATCTTTCCCGATCTTCTGCAGATTGGGAATCCTGCCGCCGATTCACATGAACCCTAGCAATAACAACAGCGGAGAGAAACGGCATGAGGCCAATGGGAAATCCACATCCAACGCAGAACGGGGAGCAGGCGGTGGACCATTGTCGCACCACCACCAGTTGCAGTCACAACACTCCGGCGGCGGAGGCGGGGGCGGGGGAGGAGGTGGCTACCAAGGACGGCGCCACGAGACTTCGTCACCGAAACGATTCAGCAGCTCCTTGGGCAGCGATACGGGCAACAGCACCCGGGAATCGGAGTGCAGCGAGGAGCACGGCCTGGCGGGTGGATCCTCGCCCGTTTCGCGTTCCCCGCCGCATGGCAAGCCACCCAATCACGGTCATCCCCCGCTGCACCATCCGCCGTTGACGCCGCAGCAGAATAGCGACCTCTTCGACTCCCTGGCCGCCGAGCTGCGGGCCAAGCTTAACGGGAACGGACCGCCGTTGCTGCTGCCGCCCAGGGACTATGATACGGTGCACCGGTCGAAGGGGAATCTCACGGCCATCGAGCTGAGGCGCTGCCGGAACGCCCTTATCGTCGGAGGAGCCCCCAAGCCCGGCCCGGCCGGAGCTACGAATCCTGGCGGCGTCAGTGCAGGAGGAGGAGGCGGAGGTGGAGGTGGAGGAGCGGGTCCAGGACCTGGCCCCGTGAATGCCAACGGCAAGCAGGTCTCCTCCCGTGGTTCCTCGGGAATCGGCTCCGATCTGGCTCCCAGTCCAGAGCGACAGGAGCTCAACAGTTCCAGCGGTGGGTTGTCTTGACATTTTTAACATAATAATAATCTTTCATACATATGTATAAATATTCTATTCGATATATATATATCCATCGCTTTCCAGATGACGAGCACTGGTCAAACGAGGCGGACAACTCGGTGATTGCCCTGAAGCCGTCGCAAATTGCGATTCCCCATCACGGGCAACTGAAGCGAAAGAGCGCGGTTCAGCCTCCTGAGGATAGCTACCTGCGGGATCTTCCAGCCAAGCCGTATCAGCCACGTCCAACGGAGCGGGAGTTGGAGCGGGAGAGGGACAAGGAGCGGGAGCGCGAAAGGGAGAGGGAGCGCGAACGGGAGAGGGAACGCGAACGCGAACGAGATCGGGAGCGGACCAAGACCCCGGCTTCCATTTCAAACAAGTCCTGGAACCGGGAGGACGAGATCAAGCCAATCATAATGCGTCCGGCCGACTATGATGCCAAGTTCAACAGGGTGATGCAGCAGGAGCAGCAGCAACAGCACCACAACTTGGGTCCGTCCTCCGGCAAACTGCGAGATACGGACAAATACAACGAGATCAACCGCTTGTTGAACAAGAAACTATCCCACGAAAGGGATCGCAAGGTGCGCTCCAGGTTAGAGGACACCCACGATGACTTCGAGGACTCGGATCCGGATGCGGACCTGCAGCAGCCGGGATCTCTGCACCATCACCAGCAGCAGTTGCAGCGCAAGGAGAACAACCTCACCGACAAGCAGAAGTTCCTCGAGTACACATCCAAGAAGCAGCAGCTCCTGAAGAACTTCGCCGGCGAGGAGTCCCAGAGGTATCGCCATCGCTATGTGGAGCCGGAGGATCCCTTCGAGTCCCCAAAAGGAGCTCCCCCTATGGCTGGCCCCACCCCGGCGGGTCACAACAAGTACGCAGCGGTGCACAGGGGCACGGACCTAGGACAGAGGACGGCGGAGAGGAGGCACGATCGAGAGAGAATGGGGGATCGCGAGAGGGAGAGAGATAGAGATCGGGAGAGGGAGCGGGAGCGGGAGCGGGATCGAGAGCACTCCAGAGATCGCAATCCCTATAGAGAGGCCGAGAGCCTTCCCTACATACAAAGCATGGAGAAAATGATTAAATCCACGGGCATGCGTTATGGTGAACCCAATCCCAAGACCAGAGACAGGGAGCGGGAGAGAGAGCGCGAGGTGGAGAGGGAGAAAGAGAGGGAGCGAGAGCGCGAGCGAGAGAGGATCAGAGAGCGGGACTTTGCACCACCACCTTCCTCCCAGAACTCGCAGAGGGATCGCTTCCACGATGCCAAGGACAAGTTCCGGGCCATGGAGCAGCGCCCCGTGAGTCGATACAATGAGATGGACGAACGGGATGCCCACCCCCACCGGGTTGATCCCCACCGGGTTGATGCCCACCGGGTTGACCCGTACAGATCCTCCTCCCGGCGACGACGTGGCTCAATGGAGCCACCCAGCACACACTACGTGGAGCAATGGAGCGAGGAGGAGGGCGAGCCTGCGCCACCACCTGCTGAGGTGCCACCCAACCCTAGGGATCTCAATCGATCCCGGGCCAGATCGCGCGGCGAATGGGAACAGCCGGAGTCCCCCAGACACCTGGACAGCAGGAATCACCGACCGGACCGGGAGCGCGAAAGGGAGAGGGACCGAGACCGGGACCGGGACCGAGAAAGGGAGAGGGAGCGCGATCGGGAGCAGACCAGAGATCGTGAGCGGAACTTCAACCGGGAGCACTCCCGCGACCCGTACCGCCACGACAGAGAGCGGGAGAGCGCCAGAGCTGGGCGCGCACAGTCCCGGGAGTACCTGCAGCCCGTGGAGACGAAGAATCCCGGCCACCTCCAAGTGGAGCGCTATCCCTCGCCCGCAGCCCCGCCCTCCAGGTCTGGCGGGGATGCCGGCCCGGCAGAGCCACGCAACCAGGGCAAGCCCCTGACCAGCATGCCCAAAGGCTACCGGCACAGCTACGCGGAGCCCGTCTTCGCCAGAACCGGCGGACGGGTGGGCCTGGCCGCAGTTAATCCCTACTAAAGAGGATCTGCCGAGATGTAATCAAATCAAAACAGAACAAACAGAACAGAACCGTGCAACGAAATCTAATCTAATCGAATATGAATATCGCAGGGTGTCGCAGATGTCTCCAAGGTTTTCCTTTCTGAAACTCTCCGAAATTGGAGACACAAATAATGGTAAACTGAGATACAGATACAGAAGAAGAACTTGCATCTTCAGTCATTTGAACGTACTTAATATATATAAAATATTGAAATGTTCCATCAAATCTTTTTAGCACGAATTTTGCATTGTAAAATATGCATTTTTGTTTTAATAATTTATTTTATTACAAAACAGAAATATATTTGTACCCAAAAGTTTTTCGTAGATACTTCATAATATGACTGAATGAATGAGGATTCTACAATTTTCGCATACAATATGATACATAATATTTGTGTTCGGCTCACAACCGAATTAAAATTTTACTCGTATCACAACATTTTAAAAATATTTAAAATTTCTATATTTCCGACTTTCAAGAACGTAAGACCGCCAGAGATTTCTGCAATACACACCCAAATAGAGATATATTCGCTTTAACATTTAGGCTAGGGTACACAGTGTCAACTGCTTACGACGACTCCCAAACCACAAACAAATTCTATATACCCAATTGATGTAGCAAAGTTAGTCCCCCTTCCTATCCTTCCCCTTAATACCAACCTTTATATATGTATCTTAAACCTTATATTATCTAAATGGGGACCTTTGGGGTACGAAAAGGCGCCAGCCCCTGTAATTATGTGCCTTCACAAAGAGAAAAATCGAATCGAATCGTGTTTTTATATTATGCATTATACCGACCTAGCCTACGGAATAAAATCGTGTTTTATATTTCTCTAATGTTATTAAATAGACAACAAAAAGGGTCAACAGCTCGGATCGGATCGGATCGTTCCCGATTCCGCTTCTGATTACCCAGATTTTTTTTTTTTTTTGCTATCTTAAGTTGCGCGGTTGGTTGGTATTCACCTTTTTTTTTGCTATGCAGTTCACATATGTCATCTGATATCTGATATCTGTAAGCATATAATTTAGATCAATATATACCATATATATATCATATACATAGCTGATGTATCTATTGTTATCAATTTGATATTTTCATTAATAAAGCGCTAGTAAAAACAACACTATTGTTTACATCATTTGGACTTTAGTCTTTAATTTTTTATTTTTATTTCAAGGGACTTAACTAAACTGTTTCAATAATAGTTCAGCTTGGCTTTGAAAAGATGTGGCTTATAAATTTCATATGAACTATAATTAATTAAGTTAATAGGCCAACATTATTATAAACGAGGAAGAAACTAGAAAGGAAGGCTGCTTCGGGGCTCGAAGCTTAAAATACCCTTGCAGCCATAGGATATAGTTTTTCGATTAGTGGTCCGATTTTGATGACTTGCAGGATAAGTGAGGAATGAATCAATTATCTTAGAAAAACGGAATTTACTACCATTTTCCCAATCGTTCCTATGGCAGCTATGTGATTTCGACCGTTACGCCTGATATACTACCGGCAACAGATAGACGTGAAGTGATAGAACGGTTCTGTCCGGTTGCTTAACATTTCATAGATGCATTTTCAATAAGCTGGTACTATTATTCCTATACAATGAAAATGTTAATGGAAATCAGTATACTATATTAATTATTACTGTTTAAATTATGGCGAATTACAAACAATATTCTGTTTAATATAAATTAATGAATTACTTTACAATTTATGTAGTTTAACAACTTAAGCTATATCGACTGGGCTGGTGATGCTGATCACGAATATATATATACTTTATAGGGTCGGAGACGTCTCCTTCACTGCGTTACAAACTTCTGGTCAAAATTATAATGTCCTCTGCAAGGGTATACGAAAAAATACAAGACTATCTATCCCATAATCGGAACCGTGGATGCTAAGATTGATCAAAATCTACCGCCACAGTTCATAACACATTTGGTTATAATTATAAATATTATAAACCACGTTGTGATTATAATCACATTTCAAACGTACATACAAACGTAAATAACTCGCACCAATTAGTAAATGTATGTAGAGAGCAGCAAAGTACAGAATGTAAGGTCTACACAACATCTACATGACGGTGGCTGTTTGGGCGATCAGCGAAGTTCCCCACCCAAAAAAAGCTCTTCCAGCTTAGCGCGTAAGCTTGCATTAAAAAGATCGAGCGGCAAAAAGCTTTTCACCGCATAAACTCTTATAGCTCACAAATTGAATCAGTGTCGATGCGACGCGGTTCTTTTGTTTTACATTTTTATTGTTTAATTTAAAAACTTTTTGTTTGGTTTTTTTCACAATAGTTTTTGTTTGTTTTCTCGTTCTCTTTTTTTATAAGAATAATTTTTCTTTCAAAACAAAAATTGATTAAAGAAGAA
>JAJJHY010008683.1:53818-84585 GCA_021224005.1 Drosophila setifemur | reverse complement strand
GGGGGAAAAAGGCAAAAAGTTGTTGTTGTTTAGTTGTTTTTGATTTCTATTACTATTCGTTCCGTTTTCTCTATGAATCCATTGTGAAAAGGAGAAATGTAGATTTTCTATTGTCAATTCTTTTCCAGCAATAGGGAAAACTGCGGCTGATTATTCTGTTTATTTTGTAATTTCAGTTTAGATTGATATCTTGATCCAATGATTGTCCTTATAGATGCGTTGCTGCTGGTGGTGGTGGTTGTGCTGGTTGGTCCTGGCCGTATTTTTGCGGGTTATACAATATATATATATATACGTGTTAATGCGTGTATCTGGCTGATATTCTTTTCTTGATTTATTTTCGCGATCTTTTTGTTTTCTATACAAGAGCTCTGACCAAACGGCGTTCACACAAAATGTATTGTTACGTGGACGTGGGGGGGCTTCTTATACGTTCTTTTATTTTTTTGTTTGCTATTCAACTGAAAAGGCAGGATGGAAAGGGGAGTGGCTGGAGTTGGGGGCTAGTTGCAGTAGGAGGTCGCTGCGACCGGAATTATATTTGTTGCTTCTTCATCATCTTCATTTTTGTTGTAGTTATATCGTTTTCTTTCTTTTTGGAGGCTCAGCTCCCGATCTCTCTCTTTCTCTTTCTCTTTCCGGCGATCTCTCGCCCTTTCTCTTTCTGGCTGGAGAAGGGTTTACATATTCTCGAACTGATCCACGCGACGCTTTGTGTTGCCCTTGCGAATCTCGCGCAGCGTCTTGTACTTGTCCCTTCCCTGACGCACATTCTCGCGATGGATCTTGTCGTTTGCCGTCTCTTTCGTCTCGTCGCGCGACTGCGCCAGATCTTGTTTCAGGGCCTGTAAATGTCAAAAATAGATATATTACAGATATATTATAGACATTTGACTAGTTTCGAGCCCACCTTAAGCTGGTCGTGCAAGCGCTCGTTGCGCTCGGCCAGCGTGCGCCTGTCCTCGATGGGGTCCTTGATATGCTCGTCGGTGTCCAGGTCGCGGGACACATCGCCGCCGGCATCGCCGTTCGTCAGCTCCTCCTCGTTCTCGTTTTCGTCCTCAGCCACGTGGTGGTGTTGCGGCGTTGTCGATGCAGCCAGCAGTGCGGCTGCGGCTTCGGCCTAAAGATTATGAAGCCAACAATTACCTCAGAGTCCCAGGAAAAACACAAGTCTGCTACCCACACTACTAACCTGCTTGCGTCGGGCCTCCTCCACCTCGTCCTGCAGGCGCTTGGTCTCCTCGTCCTTGGCATTGACCTCGTCCTGGATGCGCTGCACCTCCATCTGCTTGGCCATGATCTCCTCCTCAAGCTTGGCCTTCTCAGTGGCCTCCAAGTGCTTAGCTTCCTCCAGGCGCAGGAGCATCGCCTGCAGCTCCTTCTGGCGCAGCTCCAGCTCATCCTTGGCGGCCTGCAGCTGCTTGAGCTGCTCCTCCAGCCGCCGGATCATCTCCTGGGCCTCCAGCAGGTCGCGCTGCGAGCGCTCCATCTCCTCCTGCATCTGCTTTAGCCGGTCCTCGTACTCCTGCTGCTTCTTCTCAGCGCGTTCGCGAGCAGCTAGGGCCAGCTGCAGCTTTTCACTGCAAAATAATAATTGCGAAAATATTATTTAGCCGTTTCCAACTCATTAAAAACTCGGAAGTAATTCGAAAAAAATATCACAGCACAAAATAGAGGAGGGAGGGAACCCCTACTCACCGCTCC
The DNA here is from genome assembly GCA_021224005.1 of Drosophila setifemur. NCBI lineage: Eukaryota > Metazoa > Arthropoda > Insecta > Diptera > Drosophilidae > Drosophila > Drosophila setifemur. Next base: position 82,878 of record JAJJHY010008683.1, on the reverse strand, counting down.
TGCTGTTTGGCGTTCTTCTCTTCGCGTGCCTGTGCCTTCATCTGCTGGACATCGATGGTGTCCGGCTTGCGACGACGCATGTAGAGCTCGTGGTTGCCCATGCAAAGGGCCAGAATGCGCTTATTGATGCGGACGCGCGGCGCAAAGAACATAAAGTCCGGGGCCTTCTTGTCGATCGGCTTGATAATGAACTTCTTCTCGGAGAAGCTGATGTTCCGGATCTCGGACCACGGGAAACCAATCTTGGGCGTCAGCCGATCGTCCTGCTCGTAGATATTCAAGCCGAGGGCATCCACACCCAGCCAGAGATCCGTGCCCTTCTTGTTGCGGATCTCAAAGTAGTTGACGCCGTACATCTCCAGATCCTGCGCGATCTTCAGATACTCCATCATGGCATCCTCGCGCAGCATGCTGCGGTGCTCCTGCCACCAAGTCATAATCGACTGCTCCCACTCGTCCTTGGACATCTTGTGCTGGTCGATAACGCGCTGCGGCAGCAGGCGATCGTTGGCCAGGAAACCGGCTGTGTGGGTACTCTTGTTGTGATCGCCGTGACGGGCCTGAACGGCATACGAGGCGAGCAGAACAGACGTCTCCGGCGGACAATAGATTTCGTCGGTCAGTATGGCATTCTTCACCTGCAGATAGAACAGGCGCAGTGTGATATCCTGAATCAGCTCCTCGGCCACGTCCTCCGGATAGAATTTGGCACGGAATCTAAACTGCAAGGGGTTCTCCTTTTTCACATCCTGGTTCATCACCTGTCGGAAATTAAACGAAAGCCAATGTTAGTTAATTGTTTCTAAAAATATTATATTTCAAATACCAACAAATTTAAATATCTCAAGCTAAATTTTTATATACTTGAGATACGCGTACAATTTTCCATAATTAAAAATTAATTTCAAAATCAATTGAGCCAAAGAACTTGGTTAACTATAAAAATATACAAAATATAAATTAAACAATGTAATATACATCTGAGAAAAAAAAAGTATAATATTTAAAATAAAAATAGCAATGATTATAGAAACGTAATAATTTTTTTATAATTAACAAGAAAGGAAGGCCAGCTTCGGGGCCCGAAGCTTAAAATACCCTTGCAGACCAGTTACTCTCAAGCCATTCGATCGTTTGTATAGCAACTATAGGATATAGTTTCCCGATTTTTGTTTTTTTTTTAATTTTATAAAACGGTCTTAATGTCTATAAAATCTATATCTGCCAAGAATGAATTAAATGTCTTCAAAAACACTAGAGTTATGCTCAATAACCCATTTTCTCACATCGTTTTTATAGCCACCATACGATATTGTGGTCCGATTTTGATAATACTTCCAGGACTGGTTAAAATAGTCATTAAAAAGTGAAACCCTGGTGCAAAGTTTCAGCTCGATAGCATGAAAACTGAGAGACTAGTTTTCACAGCATAGCATCGCATAGGACGGACGGACATGGCTATATCCACTCGACTGGTGATGCAGATCAATAATATACTTGTATATACTTTATAAGGTCGAAGATGTCTCCCTCAGTGCGTTACATACTTCTGGTCTGCAAGCGTTTAAAAATGATCAGACTAATTAATAATTAACTTAATAAATAAATAAAAAATTACAAATATATAGGTGCATTTGTATGAATGTTACCCATGTCGAGAACGGCATTGATCCAGTCTGTTGATGTGCAGCATTAAATTATATGTATATATATAGAGTTCGTATTCATTAATGGAAGACCGTCATACAACTTAAGCTATGGCTAAGGACCTAAGCCTAAAGGAGCGATTAAGTACTGGAAGAAAATGCGACATTAAAGCTTTGGGACACTCTAAGGTTTTTTTTCTAGCTTGGAAATCTTGGGGTTTTCGGGAGTGCTTTATAAGTTCCCACCATATCATCGGCATCGTCGTCTTCTTCGCTCGTCTCCGCCTGATTTACTCCATTGCTGTCGGCTGTCTTTTTGTCCACGTACTTCTTCACGCGCTTCAAATATTTTATGGTCTTAATGGCCGGCGATTCGGGCTATATATATGTATCATTTTATATATATTATATTCATTACAGATGCATTTTATTTCTTATTTAATATTTAAAAATATGTCTAAGAAATAATTAAACCGAGATCCGCCTAGAAAATTTGTTTAATAACTGAACGCAAATATTCTACTGAACAGTTATTAAAAATAAAAACTTAATTAATTTCCCTAATAAATAAATAACGAAAGTTAAATAGCTATTAAAAGTTCTACAGATTTGACTTATAACAAAATTAGATCAAATATATTTGTATCTAAAAGGTAATTATATTTATTTGATTATTTTCATACCCAAACTATTTGATTTATAACTATGACTATTTATCAGTATACTATAAAATAATGTAATTCTTCTATTCTATTAACTTACCTTTTTGTACAGCTTAATCCATGTGGAGTCACCCTTTGAGTCGGTGTACTGGAGTCCAAAAAACCAAACCTCTCGCAGGCCGATCGTCTTCACCACCTGATCGAACAATTGTTTGCCCGTCGTCGTCGACTGGATGGCGAACTCCAGTTCCGCGTCCATTGTCGTGACGCGCACATTTAGCTACAAAAATAAGAAATACATATTAAATAAAGATAACAAGAAAATGTTTCAAGTACTATAATAAATTCAGAGCATTCAAAATATTAATATTAATATTAATGTTCCATAATATAAGTCACTTGTGAACTAAGAAACATTTTTAATAAAATTGTTTCGTATGTTATACCCCTGCATAGGGAATTATAACGCAACGCAGAGAAGGAGACAGCTCCGACCCTATAGAGTATATACATTCTTGAGTAGCATGATCCACCCGTCTGTTTCTACGCAACCTAGGCTGTAAGTTTTAAAACTATCTGAAGGTTTACTCAGACTTCTTTCTGTTAGAGAAAGTTATGTAAGATATAGTAGCTATTGTAAAGATTCAGTGTTTATAATCAGATACAATTTATTTCCTTGTAATTTAAACAGGCTAAAGAAATGGGATCTTTTGATTTTTTATATTTTTCGTATCTTTCTTTATCTTAAAAATCTTTGAAATTTATAAATCTTGTTTAAACTCATAAGTTTAAAGATCCCAGATTTTAATGTTTACATTTCGTTTTTGTATTGGCTTAGAAATCTTGTTTGATCCAATAACAATTCAGGTGCGCTTTTCTTTTGGCACGCAGTGTAGTCAGCTAAAATAACTGACATTTATCGATAGCGCGACCTCTTGTGTCATGAGCGTAGTGCGAGGGGGGTTTGCTGTCGATGGATTAACGGGATTTGAGCGTAGATGTGAGAAGGGCACGTGCCGAGTGCCGAGTTCCAAGAGCCAAGTGCCAAGAGCTCTAGTTTTGCATTTGACGATTGTGTGTTGCCTTGCGTAAGTCTGGCTTTCCTTTTGATCGCACGTTTCAAAGCACGACCATAAAAAAGGGGGGGGGGAGCAAGTAAATAGTGGCATTCAAGAGATTCGAAAAAGGAAAGCGCCGGCCTCACGCTCGGAAAACAGCAAAAATCAATCAGGCATGTCAACAGCAACACTGATATATACCAGATAGTGGAAATATATAGGGAAAACAACAAAAAATGGAAATGGAAATGGAGAAGGGGTGAGGTGAGGTGTAGCGGGGGAACGTTTTCAGACCGGATAGCCAGTGGGCAGTTATACAAGAGGGAGCTTCCACCGGGCGATATCTACCAGGCAAGTGAATGGGGTTTGTGTCACTTGACCAATTTCCTAGGGTCTTTCTTCTTTCCCTTAAAATCCAACCCCACCATCACCAAAAGCACATGACAGAGACACGTGAACTGCGACAACTGTACTCACTTACTGCTGCTGTTATGGGATATGTAATCCCGGAATGGGATCAAAGTTAATGCGATTAAAACTGTACAGTAGAAGTTTTAAATAAAATAACTAGGGTTTGAGTCCTACCTACCTACCTATACGTAAAAAGCATACATTTTAATGAATTACATTTAAATTTTCTGCTAAACTCTTTTAAGTTTTTAAACGAATTTATTTATTTCATTGATTTAAAAATAGACCAGAAAGGGATTCATATTTTATTTTGAAATTTAATAATTTGTAATAAGTCCAACATGAAAATGAATCTCAGACTACAAACATATTGTTTTTTTTTAATATTGCAAATTGTATATATTTTATATATACAAAAATAAAAAAAGATTTTAATTAATAAGTATTGTTGATTTCTGAACCTTTTATTAAAAAGCGCTAGCCGACTTTTTTAGTCGGCAGCCAGCACTTCAGGGCGAGTCCTAGCCCAAATTATAAAATTTGGAATTATCCCACACAAAAGTTGGTCAACCGGCTGAAGGTTCCATGCTAATTTCATCATTCTGCTCATTTGTTTTCAAAGCTTTTAGTTTTCAGTTTGCAGTTCAGAGCTTGGGGGTTTGTCTGACACTCATTGTTTGGTTTTCGCTTTTTTTTCCACTGCTGAATGCAAATCAAACGTGACACAATGCTAGGAAATTGAAAACGTTTTTCATTTCAATCCAATTAACGTTTTTGGGTTAATGCAACTGCGGTTTCTGTTGCTGTTGTTGTTATTCGCTTCTCCCCCTCTCAATTTCTTGTAAAACCTAAAAACTATTCACAAGCAGTAGAAACCAGTTTTCAGTTTTCAGTTTTCCAACATTTTTATCTCAAATAATTTGACTTTTCGCAACGGAAACCACAAAAATGCTACGCACTTAAAAAATATTGTTTTGCGGACATTACAGAAATCCCAGAAATAAAATGTATTCATTAGTATGAAGTGTTTTTTGTTGTTGTAACTTTTTCCATACTTTTCCAAACATTACAAACATAATACATTCAATTTTAAGTCACAGCTTTAAAAAAAAAATATTTTGAACTTAATATTCTGTGCGTATTTTATAATATAAATGATGATCACATGATTAGGAACATTTTTGCATCCGTACCGTTTTCCGTTTCACACTGACTCCGCCGTAGCGCGGCAAACGGACACGGTTGTCGGATACAACGACCATTTTCGGCACCGAAAAAGGGTTTCGCAGTAGCTTTTGAATTATTACGCTTTTCAATGCTAATCGCGCTGGCTGGGAAAATCTATGCAGTGGGGGGTGGAAAAACCCCGCGGGAAAAGCTTGAGACCTCGATTAAGAAAATGCGAACACCGAAGCGCGACGCGTTCAATGCGATTCTGTTTGTTGTCCAGCGGCAACTGAGGAAAATGGAAAAAACACGGCACGTTTTTAAGCCAAAAAAAAAGGGAGACAATACTACAAAGAGAGGAAGGAAAGCTGAAAATCGTGGACACAGGAATGGAAAATTGGAAAAGCAGAAGAAGAAAACACTGGGAAAGCGGCAGAACGAGGGAAAGAAACAACAAAAATGAACTTAATATGTGCCTTTGGGATTGGAGGTGGAGGTGTCGCTAGAGCATTAGCACATTTGTCCGAGTCATTCGTTGTCAAGTTAATATAAATTGCATGTTAATTATGCATCTCAAATTAGACGGCAACAATAAAAAGTTGACGGATGGACAGGCAGACAGACTGGCCATAGAGGTCAACTAAGTCCACTGAATAAAAATATATTCAATAACAACCGAGTTCAAAGGTATAGAGTTCCTAGAAAGTCTGCGAGGGGCTGTAAAAATATGTTTATAAAAAATAAACACAAATACAATTTACAATTTAAAAGATATTTTTTAAACGAAAAAAATGGCAAAAAGTGCTCAGAATATTTTACTTGTCAATTTAAATATAAAATATTGCTATGGATTTTTTGTTGTATTGAACAATATTATAGTTAAATATTAGCAATGAAAATATATTAACAATACTCGTATAAGATGAATAGGAAAATAAATACCATTTAAAAAATAAAAAGAAAAACAGGCCCGAAGGCGGACAAACAGACGGACATAGCTAGATCGACTTGGATGGTGATGCTGATCAGGAATATATATACCTTTTAGGGTCGGAGATGTCTCCCTCCTTCACTGCGTTACAAACTTCTGGTCAAAACTATAATACCCAATTGTACACTTCTTTAATTATTATACACACAATTAAAATGCAAATTTGTATAGCTTTATATATTTCTTTTAACATTCCCTAAACCTATAATCTTGACCGTTGCTGTAGTTAATTGGCGCCACTGGGTGTGAGAGAGAGGCCAAAAAATAAAGTGAGAAGAAAGCAATAGACCGGACCGAGCCCAAGGTGAGCAAACAAATCAGCGTCAATCATACGAAGCGCTGCCTGTCAGTTCTATTTTATTGAAGCCGCCCCGGGCTCTGGGGCCTCTAACAGCAATTAACCTCTCCCAAAACCATCGAACTAAGCAAACATCTGTGGATCTACATTCATACCTAAATAAATGTATGTGTATATATTATATTTTTCCTATGCAACTATAATGAAAAACGAAATTTATGCTAATGATTTCAGCACGATTCGCATTCGATGCAATATGGTTTAAAGGCTGGACTTGGATTTTATATAATTGATACAAAATATTTGAACAACCTTCAAAATATATTTGTAATATATTAATCCGCTGTGAAACTTTGAAGCTATTGAAAACTTAAATTGTTTTTTATATTTTTGTATGATTTGTTAGCAATAGGTAGGTTCTTCTGCAAACAAGAATGGAGACTAGATAACAGAGGGACATTGGGATTCGTATGACTTATTCACTGCGTTGCAAACTTCTGGTCATAATTATAGTACGCTCTACAAGGGTATACAAATCAGTGAAATGGCACAGAGTATTAACAACAGCATATGTGAGCTTGACTGATAAGAAAAAATTAAGCTTGGAAAGTGCAAAACTTTAGTGAATTCTGGTCAGAAATACATTCTTTCCCAATTCCCAAGTCGGCATATGTCATCACTCCTATGCCAGCTACAGGATATAGTTGTCAAATTTGTAAGGATTTTTAGAATCGGTCAAGGTAGGCAGTCATTTGGAAGGAATCAATGAGTTACTTTCGCCGAAGCCGTGTTCTTTATTTCCAATCGTTCCTATGCTGAATAGAGTTCCGATGCCGACCTTTCGTACTAACATATATTGTACCTGTTACAGAAAGTAAGGTCTGTGCAAAGATACAGGCCGATAGCTTTAAAATAGAGAGACTCGTATGACTAGAAACTAGCAGATCAAGAATATATATACTTTACTTTTCTTTACTGCGTTGCTAACTTTCTGGCAAAATTATATTACTCTATGCAAGGGTGTCTAAACTGTCAAAAGCAAGCACAGTAAGTTTGCGTGGATATTTTTTTTGCGTTGAAATCAATAATGACGTCGTGGTCTCTTAATCTCTGTCCCTGCCCAACAGAAAATATGATGAAAATTTGTTGGCAGACGTTCAAGATAGAAATTTGGTAAATTATTACTGACTAACTGACGTCAGCAATTGTGGAAACTATGACGTCTTTTCAGCGGCCATCCCATTTTTGTGGTCACGAAAAATTATCTTTTAAATTATGTGATGGATCTCTCGATCTCTTCGGCGACTGACGACAATTGCAGTTCTAGTGCTCTTGATAAGAGCAAGCAAAATCTTTGATAACTGATAGAGCGAGCTGGTGACTTCAATTTATTAACTAAAGTATATAGCTTTACTAAGATTTTTTGACATTTGCCGGTTAACAACGTGTCTGCTCGTTATCAGCATTTTATTAAAGATTTTTTTTTTCGCTCCCTGGGATTTCTTGAATTTATGGTATATGTTTTTGTGGAATTTTTTTTGGTTATTTTGCATCGATGAAGTTTGTTGCATATTTTTGCCACGCTTTTCCGGCAATCTTGATTTGTTTATAAAAAAAAACAATTTTCCATTCTTATAATCCGTCTTATTTAATTTTTTGTTGAACTAAGTATGTTTCTATTTCTATAAACTTACCGCTTTTGGAGACATTTTGCTGCTTCTTGTCTTATCTTATTGATGGAAACAAAATGTTTCTTCCTGGTGGTTTATTTAGTGTTTGCTCTTCGTTGTTTTTGTGCCGCAATCTGTAAGCAACAAGAAAATATTACAAAATAAATAATCAATTTGGAATAATCTCTTTCAATGCTAAGTTAATTTACAACGTAATTGCTTCGCCATTGAAGTGTGAAAGCCAACTGAGGCTGTCCAAAATCAAAGGAAGGCCTTTTAATACCAAAATGGTATTACTCAGTTCCACAAATTCAACAATTGTGAATAATAGAATTGCAGTGAATTGGAGCAACACAACTGCTTTTAAGATTACAAAAATACGGTTAAAAAAACCATGATGAATCACTCTAAGTCTGAGAGGATGACAAATCACGTTGTTTGTATTTTTCCAGCTGTTTGGATGAAAGTGCGTCAAACTCTCTTGGATTTATCAGAGATAGTTATATTGATATGTTTATTGTTTTGACGCAAAGCGTCAAAGCGTCAAAGCTGCAAATAGAGAGCTCACGCTGTGAAAGAATAATTCCCCAAACCCCACATCTTTTCTCCTAGCCAAATTGGCACTCTCCATATAATTCCCCTAAATTATATATATAATCATCCCATCTAGCTTATGCGGCTATATCTGGTATAGATTTATAAGTATTTATGATTTCACCTGGCACCGTGACAATAAAATGCAACTGGCACTGAAAGCCACAAACAAAATTAAATAAACTATGAAACATATGTACATACTATATATAGAAAAACATTAGAGCGATGCGCACGTGCAAGTGTCGTTGGTTACTTAATTGGTAATTAAATGCATTCAGCTGTAAAAGTCAAGGTAAACAAATTTTAGGCTTTTGAAAAGTTTTATTTGATTCATTATCAATTTCAATTTGATAAAATTATGAAATTCTTAACTATTACGTAAAGAATTTCAATTCCTAGCGAAGAAACAGCAATATCAATATCATAAATAAATACATTTTTTTTTGGCCAAAAACTTAAAATTAAAGTTCAAAAGAGGCTTTGCTTTGCCCCAGCGTTATTTTTTGGTGTTTTTGCTTCCCAATTTGGCGGCGTGCACTTGATATTTGCATTAAAAACCGGCGAACAAGTCTATTTTTAGAGCTTGGAAGGCTGTTTGGCGAGCCCAAAAGTGTATGAATATGAAAATATATCCAATTAAATTTGACACAATTGACATTTGAACTTGCTTGAAGGGAGCGGGGCGGGGCAGGGGGTCATGGTCCAAGTGACATCTGATGACGTCAATGGAAACAAATAGTTTTTGGGCTTTGTTTTTTTCCGAGTAACTTTTTTTCATAGCCTGCCGTTCGATTTCTAACGAAATTCAAATAAGCAATCACTCACTGAGAGTCTTGTGATATGATATATGTATGACCAGTTCGGAATTTAATTGAGTGCTTACATAAATTTTGCAATCTAATATAAAAAGGTTGCCAACTAATAACATGTCAACATTGGATTATTTGAATTATCAAACGGCACAAATTTCACTGAAAGAGTATACTAAATGTTGATCCCTCAAGCAAACGACCAGTTCTTTTCTGGTTTTTGTTAAAGTTTATAATTTTGGTTTGCACAAAATTATGACATCATGTGGCACATTTATTATCGCCACGGCGTGAACTTGAAGAGGGCTCCTCTCGAAAAAAATTATATGAGAAATGAGCTCATGCGGTTGCTTCTGATTCCGATGATGTCGTGAATGGGTTCGCGTTTTGTTTGCTTTTTTCATTTTGATTTGCGGTTTTATTTACTCCGCTAATCAACAACGGCTACGAATTCCTTCAGCCTCATATCCGACAATGTGCGAAATGTGTCGCCACGTGAATAGAAACTTGAGTTAAGGTCCAGTCCAACAAGTCACAGTGATTAAGTGCATCCTGCCTCTTTTTTTGTGTTGCTACTTTCATTTGTGAGTAGAGTTGAGTTTTTGTGGGGAAACGCAATGCGTCACTTCCTTTGGTTTTATACTTAATTTCGATTTTATTTTATTAAATATACATTTTTTTTCTCTCTCTTTGCCAACTTTGATGGCTCGCCGCTGTGACGGAAATGATTTTGCAATTTTATCTGCAATGTTGTATGCCCAGGAAAGCATTTAGAACTTTAATCATGGAATATGCCATGTTCCCATCAAACATTTTAACTACATTCGATTTGGTTTTGAGTTGAGCAGGTATTTTAATTAATAATTCATATAAAATCATGGAATAAGGAAACTTTAAGTGAAATATTTAACAAAAAAAAGTGTATTTTAATTTTGTATTCATATTATTAAAATTACGGTGGAAATTTCTTTTTATTTCACTATTCACCAAAACTAAACTTCAACAATGCAAAAGATCTATAATGTATTTTTTTTTTGAATGGATGGACTTCCATCCATTCGGTCCAACAAACGTTTACATAATTTTGGTTTCACTATTCTGAGTAATCGAGAGATGCCTCCTCGGAAAGTTTTTTTTTGTTTATGCTTAATATCCATTAACCAAATTAATGAGTTTACTTAAAAGTAGAGAGAAAACGGACTTAAAGAGACAACAAAAATCACGTTTATTGTATGGCCACCGGAACACCAGCAGGCAAAGAAAAAAACAAAACCAACACAATTAATGGGAGAGAAAAACTGCCATTGCGTATGCGCAACGCGTTTTCGAATCCATCAAATTAAGTAAAAAAAAAAGTAGGAATTCCCCCATTATACCGTCTCCCCTCAACTCATTGCTTTTACTTTTCTTCACGTTTCACGTTTAAATCCCCATAATAATGAGCTTGAAATAAAATTATTTCTTCACTTTTAATTTCAACAATTATTTTGTCGTTGTTTTGACTCCTTTTTACTGTATTTTGTTTTCATGGTGCGTTGATTTTTCCTCCTCATTCTAAGTCCAATAAATAAAATGCGCAACGAAAGGCAATCAGAAAAGCCATCAGTTGCTGGGCAAGCTGGCCAACTAAACTATATAGCAAAGATATATGTATATGCATAGTATATGTGAGGGGACTATATATACCATCAACATTTTATGAATGGACACACAAACAGGGCCGGCGACAAAACAAAGCGAAAACAAAATAAACTGAAAACGCAGCAGGCACATCTTAATTACAATCCAATTTAGATGTCTTTTGTTTTTTTTTTTTCCTCCAATTTACCTAAGCGTCGCAGCTGTTCATTAAAATCTACTAACATAGAACAAATTCTGAGTAAACAATACGATTTTTCAATGAAATAATAATATATTGTGCGGAGTAGAAGATACCTATTGGAAAATACAATTTAATTTTCCATTTGGTCTTCGAATTTTTATACCCTTGCAGAGGGTATTATAATTTTGACCAGAAGTTTGTAACGCAGTGAAGAAGACATTTCCGACCCTATAAAGTATATATATTCTTGATCAGCATCATCAGCCGAGTCGATCTAGCCATGTCCGTCTGTCTGTCCGTCTGTCCGTCTGTCCGTCGGTCCGTCTGTCCGTCTGTCTGTCCGTCTGTCGGTTGCTATGTAAACTAGTCTCTCAGTTTTAAAGCTATCGGACTGAAACTTTGCACCAACCCTTCAATCTGTTGCAGGTAGTATATAAGTCGGAACGGCCGGAATCGGAACACTACATCACATAGCTGCCATAGGAACAATTGAGAAAAATGCCAAAATTTCGCCATTTTTAAAGATATTTTATTTATTTCTTGGTAAACTCTATTAAATAGCAATTTTAACATATCGTGAAAGTTTTATCAAAATCGGACTACTATATCCTATAGCTGCCATAGGAACGATGGGTGAAAATGGGTCATTGAGCATAACTCTGGTGTTTTGAAGACAATTAATTCATTTGTGAGAAAAACAGTTTTCATAGACATTAAAGCCTTTTTGGAAATTTAAAAATCAAAGATCGGATCACTATATCCTATAGCTGCCATACAATCGATCGAACAGTTCAATGGCAACTGGTCTGCAAGGGTATTCTAAGCTTCGGGTACCGAAGCTAGCCTTCCTTTCTTGTTTATTTCGATTTTTGTAAAAAATTTAAACAACTTCTAAATTATTACGTTCATACCATTTTATGAGGTATTTTACAATATATTTTGATCAATAGCTTAGCTCGTTCTTTTGTGATCAATAATATATTTGAGTGAGTTCAAAACTATGCTGAACCGACAAATAAATACCTCAAAAGCAATACGCATAAAAGCCCTGCAAACTAATCACAGCTAATTGGTCTGTGGGATCTAAAAACTAATATACCTCTTACTAATAACGAAAAAAAAGCAAAAACAAAAACCATCAACTTGACGTTAATTTTGTCGTTTTTCTTCCGCAAAGAATAAAAAAAAACAGAGGGGAGAACATAATAACAAATGTGACGGTTTAATGAAGCAAATTAGGCTTAAATGTTCTAGATAGCAAAGAACAAACAAAATCGTGCACGTCAAAAAACATGACAGCGGAGGAGAAAACACATGGAAGGCGTTATTTTAAGGGGGGGTGTTTGGGCAGTTGAGAATTTATGAGAAATACCTCTCACACGGAATGGGAAATGAATGAATCAGCGAGATGTGGCGACAATTAACATGCCACGCAAATACATTAGACAGGCGCCTGTCCATTCTTCATCCTCTCGTAATTTATTCCCAATTTGCCCCACTGTCCCACTGTCACTAAAACACAAGCACTCGGACTCACTGTGCATGCGTCCCTGTCGTGTTTGCGAGCTTTTACTTCATGGTTTTCATGTTTCCCGTAAACTGCCAACTCACAAGAACAATTAGCTCTTTTATTGGGTGACGAAAGTCGAGGGTTTTATTGCTATGATTCGAAATTCCAAGTCGATAATGAGCGAGAGATGGGGTGCCAAACAAACGCAGAGTATTCAGCAAATAACCTTAAAATGTAGTTTCGATAAGATGAAAAAGGTTCAATTAACATTGAGATACAATATAATTGAGAAACCAGTTGACAAGAGACACATTTACAAGAAATACGGGATTTTTGCATCATTTGTATATGATATATAATTTTTATCATATATATTTGTATATATTTTGACACAATATACACATATTCCTAAGGCACAGGTGGAAATGTCTACCTCATTTAGTAGTAGGCTTTGGTAGCCACATCATTATTTTCTAGTGACACATTTAAACAAGTTTATTAACATTGAAAAAACCTTCGGCGAAGACGTCAAAACACTTTAGTGGGGCTAGAAGATATCGTCTGACAATCTAGAACATCTTAAGCATAATGAGTGAAGGTGAGGGAGAGTCGGCGGCAGAGACTGAGTCAACCATTGCGCCGGAATCGATTAAGATGTTGGCGGAGAGCATTGGTATGGGCTCTCTGTCGGATGTGGGCGCCTGGCTGCTGGCCGGCCATGTGTCCTACAAAATAAAGAAGTTCATCGAGGATGCGGCCAAACTAATGCACGATGACGAACGGGAGGAACTCACCCTGAGGGACATCGCAATGACTTTGCAAAGCCAGCCGCATCGTGGATTTGCAACCTACAATTTAATAGCAGATAGAATCGCTTTCTTGGCGGACAGCGATGAGGAGCAAGATATGGTTGTCGAGGCCAGTCGTGCGGAAGAATTGGCACCACCCGTCGATTTAACTATTTATTCCCAGTGGTTCCTGGTGGAGGGACTTCAACCGTTAGAGCAGGAGGGCGTCTACGAGCCAGTGTATGATAGTGATAAATCGTCGTCTGATGGAAATGCTACAGATAATCCTGATGATAATGGAGATGATAATGATAATGTCGACATATCGGATGACTTCGATTCTTCTATTGATTCCAAAAATTCAAATGTTTTGAACAATTCGAATACTTCCAAACATTCCATTAATTCGAATACTTCCAAAGATTCCGTTAGTTCAAATACTTCCAAACATTCCATTGACTCGAATGATTCCAGTGAACTCAGCACATCCAGTGATTCCAATGAATCCAGTAATTACACGGACTCCGATAATTCAAAAAATTCGAATAGTTCATGGAATTCCAGTGATTCTAGTAGGTCCAGTGATTCCAGTAAGTCCAGTGATTCCAGAAAGTCCAGTGATTCTAGTAAATCCAGTGATTCCAGTAAGTCCAGTGATTCCAGTAAGTCCAGTGATTCCAGTAAGTCCAGTGATTCAAGTAAGTCCAGCAAGTCCAGCAAGTCCAGTAAGTCCAGTGATTCCCGTAAGTCCAGAGATTCCCGTGATTCAAGTAGTTCAAATAGCTCAAAAACGAATAGTTCCAAAACTTCGAAAGCCACGCATGCAGATTTATCAACTAGTTCTTGCAGTTGTTCATGCAGTTCCAGCAGTTCAGATAGTTCGTCTGATTCCAGCGATTCCGAGCTGGAACTTCACTACCCCATTATGCTGCAGCTGTTCATTAAGCAGATGAACAAAGCCTGCCTGGGCAGCAATGACTTGAAGCGGCGCAAGGCACTCGAAAAGTTGGCCACCGAGCCCGGCCTGTACGATGTCCTGCCCCGAATGTGTGTCTCCATCGCCGAGGATGTTAGAGCGAATGTGATAAAGCCCAATCTGGGCCCTCTCTTCTACCGCATGCGCATGGTCAGCGCCCTGCTGGACAATCCGCACTTCGCCATGGAGAAGTACGTGCACGAGCTTCTGCCAGCGGTGATCACCTGCATCGTTTCCCGGCAGCTCTGCCGGCAACCGGAGACGGAGAACCACTGGAGGCTGCGCGATTTCGCCGCGTTTCTGGTTGCTAGAATATGTAGGACCTTCAACACGATGAACAACAATCTGCAGGTCAAGGTGGTAGACATCCTGCGGCAGGGCCTTCACAAAAATGGCGTCCACCTGACCTCGGTGTATGGCGCCGTTACTGGACTTTGGAAACTAAGTAGCGAGGTCGCCAAGCTCTTTGTGGTTCCCCGCATCAAGTTCATCGCAGAACGCATCAATGCCCACTTGCTGGGCCCTTCGCCGGATCTCGTAGCCGTTGAACAAATCTGCACCATCCTGGAGAAGTGCTGTGGCCCCATTCTCAAAGTAATGCGCGCACGTCCAGACGTCGAGGAGGAGTTCGTAGAGGATTACGGCTGCCTGGGACCCACACTCTTTGCCGAGGTGGTGCGAGTACGCAGCATACCAACACCGCCCCCTCCGCCCCCTCCGCCCATTAAACCGGTGGTACACCAAAAGCCGGAGAAGGCCACCACCACTGCAACCTCCACCGCCTCTAAATCCACCTTTGATGTGCGACGTGATTCCATTACGAATCCACCCACAGAGGACAGCCCCGAGGTAGCCTCGGTCATGGCTCAGATTCGTGCTCAGCTGGAGGCGCTGCAGGCCAGCCTGTCAAAGACGCAGATGTCAAAGACGCAGATGTCAATGCCCGATCTGGACCAGATCGAAATGTTACCGCATGAAGAGCAGCTGGATAACCAAGCCCAACGGGAAAAGCAAGCCCGACGGGAATACCGGGCGCAACAGCTACATGAACTGGGCCGACTGAAATACTTTAAGCTGCGGAATCGGGGCTTGGGCATTCACGAAGATAATGATTCCGAGGACAGCATCCCCCTTACCTATTCGACCCAAGACACCTCCCCCGAGTCATCACCGTGGACCAGCGAGCACAACACTCCAGACTCCTCGCCCATTCCCGAACCACGTGCCTACATGCCCTTACCCTCCCTTATGGATGATCTCCCGCAGCTGGACTAAATATGCCTTCAATGATTGTTTCAATAAAGAACCCATGTCCCATTTTACTTAAATTTAATCGGTTACTTGATATTTTTAAAGGGAAAAAGTACATAAATATTATTCAAATCATGCACAAACTTTGTCAGAGAAGGGGAAAATAATAAGGAAGGTAAAGCGTATGCAGCTTTATATTCCCGAGATTAATCGCAGGTATTTCAGTTCAGATTGCTTTTAACTTTAGAGTATTTCCATTACCAATCAGTTATTCCTATAACTAAAAATGTTTGCGGCAGTTCGTTCCTATGCGATGTATGTTAATTATAAGAATATTTCGATTAGCTTTTTTAACTCCCATTAAAATAAGTTTTAAATATATTCCACATAACATAACTTCAGAATTTGAATTTGGGTTGCAAAAGTTCCCGAAATCTGATCTCCTCATTACTCGTTTGAAGTTCCCAAAAAGCTAGTTGAACAATACCATTGGAACGATGATGGTGATGTGTATTTCCCCTTCATGGGGCTTAGTACCGTTATGCAACTACTTCAACCCGCCCTCTTACCCGCCCACACCCCCTTCCCTCATCCCTCATCACCACAATCGATAGATGGCCGTTAATTGTTTTTGTCAATTGTCAACGGGCCCCTGTATAGTACATGCAAAACACTCGCACACACGCAAATAAAATAAATAAATAAAACCCAATAGAAATTTGTTTGCCATTTGTTGGGGTTTATCTATGTGACAAATTCGGGGGAATTAGCAATAACGAAGAGGAGTGGGAGTGGAAGGCAGAAGCTCTAAGTGAAGTCAATCAATGGAAAGTTTTTGTGTGTGAAGCTCGGGAGAGCTAATTTGGCGCTGTGATATATCCGTAATACAGTCACTACACCTAAATTACTCGGGATTGGAAATCAAAAATAAAATGAATGTGAAGATTATTTATTCTGTAATTTGCAAATCGAAACCAGATTGTTGGTCTTATAGAAATTCCTTGCGGTTTTACATTTTTATTTAGAACAAAATGAGTTAAGAATTCAATGGAAATTCCGGAATGTCAAGTTTCAGGTTGCGAAGTTCTACTGTATATCGAATAATGATTACGTGCACCGACGGAAGGGTGGCAAGGGAGGCAACCCTGAAATTTTCATTGTTATTTCATTCGATAATCTTATTTGGGTCAAATTACATAAGTGACATGGCGCTTATCAGCAGCGGACTGGCCATTCGACGACACCAGGTATAATTGGGGCCACCAGAACCAATGAACGGACATTGAGCACGTTCCCAGGTATGGTTTAAATATGGCATTGTTCTGGTCTGTTCTGTTCTGCTTCAAATTTCCAAACAATGAAAGCAACAAAATATAATTGCTAAGCAATGTATAACAACAAAAAAAAACGTTTCCATTTTATCCTGATTTAATAATTGCAACAGTTTTTTAATCTCCAAATTGTACCAGTTCGAGATTTGGGCTGTTGGATTGAATAAAATTGGTTTAAAGGCAATCAAATTAAACTATGCAACACGATTGCCCTGTTGCTCGTGCCCTGCTCCAGCACGTATAAGAAATTGATAGTGAAAATGGTAATGAAATCAAGTTAAAGTTAATGTTGTCAAAGCCACTTCCGCTCGACGAAAACCAAACAACAGCGGGGCTACGTTTACAATGAAATCATGTGCATATCTTATCTAACTTCACACACTGTTGGCCTAAAAATATTTTATATGCCTCACCGAACAACAATACAAACAAATGCAAGACAAAAGCTGAAACCGAAATGGTGGTGGGGGGAAAACAATTTGAAATTGGCAAATAGGGGACCAACGCCTGATCAAAACAAGTAAGAACATTACCCTCGAGTTTCCCGACTGTTAAATACCCCGTAACAAGTTTGTTGTAAGCAAAATAGATCAATAATGAAAAAAAATGAATAGTATAATGATGCAGTATATTGAAGGCACACATGCATATTGCAAGGTAGTGCGTTCTCAGCGGCACTCCCAAGAAAAGTCAACTTGAACAACCATATTTTGCAGTGTTTCGTAACAAATAATAAAAAAAAATAATATTTAAAAAATATAAATAATGAGGTTATTTAAAAAAACAGAAAAACAAAAAATGAAATAATAAAAAAGGTTTAACAAGGTGTCGCGAGGAGTCGAACTTCCGAACGCAAGCGGAATTTATTTGAGCAAATATGCATTTAGCTTTTTGTTTGCGGCTGTAAACTTTGCGTATTTACTGCGCGCTTTCTAATTAACTAAACTTGATGAAATTCAGGATCGGTAGAGATTCATGCTCCAATTACGAGTGCAAAAGATTCTAGCTTAGAAATTGTGTAGTGCAAACGTAAAAACACAAATTAAGGGGGCGGTGGCGTGGCACCGATAAAAAAAATATACTTAATCTGCGGCAGCATTAGTAAAATCTACACTGGTAATACGGTTTCTATAGCTCTTGCAGTTTTTGAGATCCGTTCCGTCATCCGGACGGACATACGGACGGACGGACATGGCTATAACGACTCAGTCAGTTCATCATGCTGATCAAGAATATACACTTTGTGGCGTCTGTCACGCCACCTTCTGCGTGTTACATACATTTGCACAAGCTTAATATACCCTTTAACCCTTGAGTACAGGGTCTAAAAATGAGGGAATGGAATATCTTCCCATTAACACACACGAAAAATAGCAACAAAACAAACAACATGAGAAATCAGCAAATAAAAATATGAAATGGCAGGCAGATAGACAATTGGGTCGCATGTTGGCAAGACATCATCAACTAAAACGAAAAATATCAAACTCATCGAATCGATATCGATAACCGACAAATTGGTTGGCACATGCCAGACAATCCAACCGATTTTGACAGCCCTGAGTTATTTGTCAAAATTATCTTTCTTGAAATAAAAGAGACAGGAAATAGCATTTGCAAAGGCATTTAACGATTTCCCCCACAAAGCTTCAGATTTGTCACAATTATTGTATTTAGCTTTGAAATCAAAAGTGGAGTGTTTTAACAAATCTTTCAGTACTTTAACAATTTACACAATGGCATGTTCAAGGGGACTTTATTTAATTGTATCTAAAATATTCAAGCAACCTAAATGACCTTTCAAACAAAGTTCACCGAACGAGGGGTCACGTTTATAGAAACACATTGGTAACTATATTTTTATCTACAAAGTAACAAAGTTGAAAAAACAACAGAGTAATTATTGGTCAACAAAGCCCATAACTCCAAAGCGCATTCCACAAGTATCAACGAAAATATTGTTCATCGCTAAATTCCCAAAGTCCGATCACAAAAAGCAAACAACAAGCCCTCCTACAAAAAATATGGGAATAAAACAAAAAAACTGTTACCAGGCAACAATGTTTAGGCGAAATGATTGTTAAGCGAAAAATAAAACTTCGCTGGGGGTACAGGTACATGTGAACGTGTACCGAAGCAGGCCAGGTACAGTCACCGCTTAAATATGTAAACAAGGGGGGTTACTCATCCGCCTCGTTGTCGTCGCCGCTTATTTATTGGGCCAAAACTGCGCCCACTTATTTACGACTGTTTGCCATGGCTAAATGCTTTCGATTTCAGTTCGACAATTATTTAAACAACGCTTCGCATAAGACGAAACGAACGCCAATTATCAAATGAATAGCCGTATATATTTGTGAGAGAATTCAAATAGGGATTTGGGAAGGGGTTTTTTTTCGCCGCGAGTGAGTGTGTTATGAAACGCTGACAATTTGCATGCACTGTGCGACGAGGCATGCTTTATGATGCAACAAACCCACAGCTAATAGAGAGTGAGATATGTAGATAGCTCCATCTGCCATTATTTATTTGAATGTCCCCCGCTCGCATATTATATTCGCAACTTATTTACGACTGACGCATGGTTAGACAGCCTTCGGTTTGTTAGCTAATTTCATTTCGTTTCATTTCAACTCTGCTGCACCGAAAAAAACCGAATTTATAGTTATGCAATTTCATAAAAGAAATGTATAAAATCTTGATCAAAATATAATATGTAATCAAAAATTTATTTGCTTTTATTTAAAAGATATGTTTTTCTCTTCAATTATTTCCATTACGATTTAAGGCAGATTTCTCTTTCTGTAGATTTCCCGCACTCCCAAACAATAGAGACGACAATAGCATATGGAGATAGAGATAGAAAGATGGAGACAGCGCACACTAAGGCTGAAGAGTAAATAATATGCGTGACATTGAGCTTTGAGGCTATGCATACGTTAATGCACAGCACACAACCCCAACTTCAATTGTTGTCTTGACTTTATTAGTTTGCCGACAGCAGTGCGTCCTCCATTGGAGGGAAATAGAAAAAAAAAAAACACTAAACATACCTAAATTGGCGTAATAACAGCATTGAATTTACAACCGCTGACTCCATAATTCATTTGGCCTGGATAAGTGACTCAATTTTTCAAATATTTACAATTTAATAGCGATAACCTTTTTCTATTTTTGAAAATCATTGACTAAGTGGATGGATCTGATATATTTGGATAACTGAAAATGCTTTATATATATTTAATTCAAGCAGCAAGTTATCTAATGAAATAATTTTGTTTTAATACTGAGAGACTAGTTTTCTAGATCAACTCAGCTGATGATTTTCATATATGTATACTATATGGGGTCTGAGATGTCTCCTTCACTGCGTTGCAAACTTCTGGTCAAAACTATAATACCCTCTGCAAGGGTACACAAATTGTAATACATACAATGTAATACATAGAATGTAAGGCTCTGAGTTTCCTTTTTTCCAAATATCTTTAGTGATTGATTTATAGACAGGCAGTAAAGCACGAAGGAGAAAAACCCAACAACAAGCAACAAAGCCCATTAACAAATAAACGTTAATGAAAATGTGCGCACACACAGGCAAACAGTCGCACTCAGCATCTCATGGAGACACACAGATACTCGGAAACACACACTCACACACAGCTGCCATTAAAACAACATTAAAAACTAAAACAAACAGCCATGGCAACTACATTTTTTGTTGTTCAACCTTTTGTTTTCCAAGTCTCTCCAGTAGAGATGATTACATTTCGATAAAAAAAAAACAAAAACGAGATGGGGAAGGTGGCTTGGAGATAGCGCAATGACAAGGTAAATGCAGGTGTGCGACAGTGTTGGAAATGCTTAGCAGCCTGAGTGTTGATTAATTGCCACATCCGCTGTCAGACAATCTGCCAATACTAAACAATCATTTTTCCAATTACTATTTCTAATATTTATCTTAATATGCGCCCTCGCCAAGAATTGGCAACTCAGTGAATGACACATATCTGCCTGCGTTAAGTATATATGGTTACTCTTGATCAGCCATGTCCTAGTTTTATAGCTATCTCTTAGTCCTGAAGCTATCCGGCGGCAACTTTGCACCGACTTTTTGTGCTCTTGCAGGTA
The DNA here is from genome assembly GCA_021224005.1 of Drosophila setifemur. Classification (NCBI taxonomy): domain Eukaryota; kingdom Metazoa; phylum Arthropoda; class Insecta; order Diptera; family Drosophilidae; genus Drosophila; species Drosophila setifemur. Next base: position 61,763 of record JAJJHY010008683.1, on the reverse strand, counting down.
GTATATAAGTCAGAATGGCCGCAATTAAAACATTGCATCACATACAAGTGATATAACTTTATTATCAAATTAATTTCTTAGTAATAGACCAATAAATCCTTTAGCGGCCATAGAAACGATGGGTAAATAAAAGTGATTGAGAATATATCCGATGCTTCAAAGATATTCAATTCAGTCTTAGGAGATAATCCATCGTTTATCTATATTAAAAAAAATATTGCTAGCATCTTCAATTCACATTCCCTAAATTATTGGTGGGGCCAAAAAAAAATGTGTTCATCCTATTCGTATTCTTTTTTTCAGTCACACTTCACCTTTCGTTTTCCCTTAATAGGTTTCGTTTTCCCTTAATAGGTTTCGTTTTCCAGGTACAGTATTGACACCATCTGACACCTGAGTCATAGTATAACAAAACAAATATCGGCATTAAATTGAATTTGAAGCGGTCCCACGTCCCACAACCACATTTTTCCTAGGTTGAGAGAGGAAATAAAATATGAAAAAACAAACAAAAACAAATCTCAACGAGGAAAAAATCAATTGCACAATTAGTCATTTCTTCAATTAATAATTGACTATTTTTAACCGTGTGCGCCAGACTCGATAATAATGACGCTAACCACGAGGTTAATACGAGCTTGGTGATGAGCTCAGATTTCAAAAACAAAAAGGCCGCTTATATTATTATTATCGTCACACGACGGAATTATAGTTTTTTCTTTTTAATTTGTACACCTTGAACTTTGACGCAACACGAAGCCCAAAAAAGCGTCGCTGCCTATGCCGTCGTCGTCACTTAACTTGAAGCCTAAGTGCAATATGTCTGGCGATCCCTCAGATACTCAACTCCCCTCCTCCCCGCCTTCATAACCGCCATAACGCCTCCTTACCTTCGTTGTACGTTAAAACGTGCTCATACATTCTCAAAACATTAAAAACACACACGGGGCACATGTAATTGAAGTATTCATACAAAAAATTATATATAAGTATATATATACATATATACGTGTATATATATATATAGTAGTATTAAGTATGTATGTATATACCAGCGTTCAAAAGCTGCCGTCTGCATTATGCGAACAGCAAAAATAACAACGTGAAAACAAGCGAAATGAGGGTAAAGAAGTTTGGTTTACCCTAGATTTTGTATCTCAGAAATACACATTTAAAACCCTTTTATTAATCAATAGATACAAATATAAGCATTTGTCGATTTTTTAAGATAAAAAATTAATTGAATACTATATACATATGTACACTTCTAATAATATGAAATTTATTTAAGTCATGGCATTTAGAAAAGGGTTTAAAAAACTGAAATTTGTAAATGAATGCTGTTAAATTATTTTACATTGCATTTCAACTTTAAATTAATAAAATTATCAAATTATTCATACAGGCATTCTCTGTCCTTTTCCGCTAAAGGGTAAATCAACCTGTTATTTAGGGCTTAATCTGTCTACCAGCATTTCGGCATTGGGATGACAACAATAAAAAGCCAACCACAAATGTGAATACAGAGAGCGGAAGGGGGGATGGGATGAAAAATCAAAGTATTTATGCAAATAAGTTAAAGTTATTGAAAATCAATAAAGCGCGCCCGTCATCGAATTGTTTTTAGAAGCTCTGCTCGCAGCTAACTCATCTTCCCAGCGTCGAGTCGAACGTGAAGAATTCTCTTTATTTTGTTATTTGTTTATTGTATTAAATTTTGTTTTGTATCTCTTGGGTGCCTTGGGTTCGGCAACAGCAAAATTAACAACTTTTGAAGGCTGAGAGCCACAACAAACAAAAGAAAGTTGCGGAATTTTAGCAATGCGGCCAACGATGGCCAATGATCTTGCCCCTCTTTTCCCCTGAAATCCACCACCTCCTCACCACCCACAAAAAACAAGAAAAAACCATAAGCCAGCTAGACAGGTAACCACTTTTCGTGCAACTCAAACAAAACGGCGATCGCTCAACAGGTGGCCGTTGGATTTAAGCTTTATTTTTTCGCAGCTAAAAAACGAGTTTTGAACTAATGTAATAAATACTAAATTGTAAATAATACATTTAATACATAATACATTCTACATTTAAAATATATATTTTTTAATGAAATAAGTAGTATTGGACTTTTACAATAGGAGTATCTAGTGCAAAGACTAATCCAATAGAGTAGTTAAAATCCCAATTGAAAAATTCAAGAGACCGTGAGTATATCTCACATTTTTCAGCACGCGGTCAGCGTCCGGTGTATGTGTAGATAAAATTAAGCTTGTGCACCTGATAAAACATTTAATTTATATACAGGCACACAGATACACTCGCACGCAACACACATTCAATTGCAGAAAGAGCAAAAGCGAAAGCAAGACAGAAAATAAAATGGCTAAATAAAATGCTGAACATGTTCGTTAATATTGCACTACTCTATTATTTGGGAAATTAAAAAGCGAATTTAAATGCATTGAGACACGCGCGCCCCTCCCCACTTCTCCACCCTCCCCCCTCCCTCTCCTAACAATGCCATCGCATTAAAAATACAACAGCAACAAATCTACCCATCATAACTAAGATTTTGATAGCTATAAAAATGATTTTACCATTTCTGTTTCAAGTACGATACTAAACAAAATTGAACACTTTTGAAAAATCTATGGAAACGAGTACGTTTCAAAAGATGATTTATCTTTGCTTGTTTTCTTTTAAAATAGATAAATGTGTTTTTTAATAAATAATTAAAATAGGTTTATCTTAAGGTCATACAAAAATATAAGTTTTAATTAGTGGTTACAAGGTTTTTTAATTTGTATTCCCTTGCAATGGTCTTACAATTTTGACCAGAAGTTTGCAACGCAGTGAAGCACATATCTCCGAACCTATAAAGTATATATATTCCTGATCGGTGATGCTGATCCGATCCGATCTCGATCTAGCCATGTCCGTTTGTCTGTCCGTCTGTATGTTTCTACTCAAACTAGTCTCTCAGTTTTGAAGCTATCGAACTGAAATCTTTCTGTTCCAGATAGTTTATAAGTCGGAACGACCGAAATCGGAACACTACATCCATAGCTGCCATAGGAACGATTGGGAAAAAATGTCATAAAATCGCATTTTTTAAATTATTGATTGATTCGTTGTAAATCACTTTTTAATGAATATTTTTACCTATCCTAAACGTATCTTATAAATCGTACCACTATATCCAATAACTGTCATAGGAATGATGGGAGAAAATGGGTCATTGAGCATAACGGTGGTGTTTTTTAAAGACAATTAATTATGACTTTGAAAATATAGTTTTAACTGACATAAAGGCCGGTTTATAAAAATTAAAAAAAAAAATCACTGTATCCTATATCTGTCATACACTGGTCTGCAAGAGTATTCTAAGCATTGGACCCCGATTTATTAAAATTATATAACTACCAGATTTCCAACAGTTTATTTTTTAGAATAAACAAAAGATAAATAAACCCTTTTCAGCTGCATTGTTCTTTACGGAGTTCAAATGAATCGAAAGTTTTATATTCGTATCCGATGTAACGAACATTTCTCGATAAATGGCTTATGCAAGAGGAAGTTGTTGGTTCCAGCTAATTTGGTATCGATTGGCCACATTTCGCGACAATTTCATAAAAAGGCGGCTGGATCTTTTCCTGTTTAATTTTTATTTTAGTTTTTCGCCATTGCCAACAGCAGTACATGGCATTTAGCAGTTGTTTTCAAGATTTGGTTTTGGGTACGAGTATATCCATCCATTCACACACCTGTCTACCTGTCATTTAACTTGTTTTATGAGTAGCAGGGTGTAGAAGAGGACGTGTGAAAGGGAGGGGCTATGGGGAGGGTGTTAACCTGCTGTAGTGTGTGTGGCACTTGGCCATGTCCACTAAACTACAGCGATCCGTCGCCACCTTAACAAACAAAGACATCATTTCTCATATATATTTAAGATCGAAATCATATTCAACAAATGCGTAAAGATGATATACAAACCAAACCAAAATATTGTGGAGTATGTTATAAATATGTTTTGAATTTTAGAGTTTTTAACAAAGAATTACAATGTTAAAAGCTAATAAAGCGATACGTTAGTGGAATTTTGTCGATATAAAGACGCTAAATTGTACGTAAAAAATATATAAGTAGTTATCAAATATATAAATACGTTTGATAATGTTCGTAAGTTCCACAACTAGCAGAGATCACTGTGCCCCTGCTGATGGCCAAGAGATTTTTGCTGTTTTTGTTGTTGTTGCTGCTTTTTAGAAAGTATGTCAATTTAGAAAAGCCGTTGACTGTCCACCTCTGGTCACTCACACTAGCACACAGACACACTCGCACTCACACTAGCACACCTGCAGCACAACACTCTTAGGTGCGCTCAAATTTAGTTAGACTTACGAAAGGAAAACAAATTAAGCAAAGGGAATACCAACCAGTTTGTTGTCTTAATATTCTTCTTTTAAGATGCTGCTTGGCCGTCTTCTTCTTCTTCTTCTGCTTGTTGGATCAACACATGCGGCAACAACAAAAAAGAACACTCGAAAAAAAAGTCGAGAGAGTGAGTGTAAGTCACAGCTACAACAATAACAACGCAGGCACAGGCACAGTCACAATTCACCAACACAATCCACAACACACACACACAGAGCGTTCGCTGCTGAGAGAGAGAACCAAAAATCGTCTACGTCTGATTGAAACGAGCGCGCCGTCGCGACTGTCTCAAATTAACTGGACTCCAACGGGAGCTCCAACGCCGCCGCCGCCGTTACTGCTGCTCATACGACGCGTCGCGTCGCTGCTGCAGCGGCAGACCAGCCAACTTAGCCATTGGCAAGCCAGATCTGGCTATATAATGCCGGAATTCATAGCTTTTATTTTCACAGAATTTATTTATGTAAATCTGACTATTTTGGTTTTGCTTATTTTTAATTAAAAAAATCCTCTAAACTTGTTAATAAATTTAAATATTATTTGAGAACTAAATCAACACAATTTGTTAAACAAATCAAACAGCTAAAAATAGCAGCTAATTTTAGCTTGTTTTAATCGCCAGCACTTTTTGTGGAAGAGTTTGAGAGCAAGCTTGGAGCGCGCTTTAGCCGCTCTCCCAATCTCCAACTCCTGCTCTCTCACTCCCTCTGCCAGCGTGAACAAGTTAAGCCAAATTTTATAATAACCGGGCAATGAGTAAGAGCGAGCATGGTTAGAGTGAAGAGCAGAGTGGAGAGGATTGGAGTGGTAAGTTGTTGTTGCCTCTGCTCCGGGCTGAAAGATAGCACAGGAAATAATATTCAACACACACGCACACGCACACACACATTGGCTACCCATTAAAATCAGAGGGGTAATTCATATTGGACGGATTCCAGTTGGACCCATATTAGTAATGTTCGATCTACTCCAATTGGGTCACACTTTGGGAGATTTAACTTCATCATTTAAGCATTTTCAATTAATTTAATATTTACAAAAAAAAAGAATTAAAAAGAAATATTAATAATTTGATAATTACTTAATTAAAAACATTATTCTTATTTGTTTATAAAGAGTTTGTTTATCTCACTATCCTAAGAGTACAAGTCTCCAGGTGAATTTTAAACTTGTATATCAGCAGGCTAAAAGTTCTCTAATAGAGGAAATGAAATCAATAGCCTTGGAAAGGGAATCTGCCAGATCGACTAAAATATACAATAAAATAATTACAACAGAATACTAAAAAAAAGGTCTAACATTTGAAATGTATTTTTTTTTTGTGGAAATATTTTAAGATCCCGGTTAAACAGTGACAACATATAAATATGCAGTATTTTAGGTTTGTACGGAATAATTTAGAGTTTGTATAATACAACTTTATTATAAAGAAATGTTACTATTAATATACACATGGTATGTGCATATATTAAGGATTATCCATCCATCTACATATATACTATCTGGCATTTGAATATCTGTTAAATTTAAAGTTTCGCTCTTTTTGAATTGAGAATATGGGTTGGGTGGGTTAAATGTGCTATGAGTCACATCACATTTGTATGTATATAAATTTATTTTCCAACTTACAACTAACTCTCTGTGGTGCTGTGGCAACCAAACTTCTAAGATATAGTAAGCCGATCCACGCAATAGAAATGAAAATATAACGCGAGCACAGCGCGCTAAAAAGTTGGCAAACATCTTGCGATTGTACACTCGTGTTCTCAAGAACTTTGTAACCGATATCGGACGAGTTGCAAGACCTTGAGCCGAACATTCCAACATACGAACATTAGCACCAACATCGTAGATCGGTACTGGTACTAGTACTGGGTACTGGTCCCAAAGTGCGATATGAGCACATCGCCAATAACGCACTCGAGGATTTAGCTAAGTACAGTGAACCCATTTGAAACGACAACTCCGGAAATGAACACTTTTAGCATTTACTTTTAATTAAATAATAATGAGTCAGTTTTTTAAAGCCCGGTTTAACAAAGTACGATAAAATATGCTTTGAGCTTTGGTTCTTACACAAACGAAGTAGAAACTTTTAACGTTTCAATTTAAAGTATAAGAACATCGCTTAAGCTTCAGATGCTAATAGTCTTTCTATAATGAAAAGTAATTTGTTACATCGAAGGCTTTAAAACGTTTGACATTATACAAAAATCTATTCAGAACATACTGAACTCCTAGGTCAAAGAGTTAAAGACCAATTTTAAAATATTCGTAAAGTTTTAGAGTTATCCGAATCCGCATTTTTAGAATACGAACTGTGCTGAATTCGTTTGCTGTCTTACACCTTTAAAATCTTTTTCAATGACGTCAGGAAATGAATTGCAGCTTTATTCGCAAGCTAAAATGCTTATATACGCTCTCTTTATTAGCCATTTTGGGATATCAGCTCACGGACCCAAATTTAGATCATTACGTACACCCAAACGCGAATCGCGAAACATGCCCCACAAAATAGTTTATCAACTTGAAAATTGCTAAAAACAAAAAAGAAAACAGAGAGAGGAGTAACATTGTCTTATCTTTTGTGTTGGTGCGTAAGCAACAAAAAAAAAAAACAATAAAAAATAAACCTTAAGCCCCTCCATAAATGATATAAACGTAATGTTCAACGAAATTAAATACAATCGGGGAGTGGGAAAAGACGGTTCCGACTCCTGAAGTGACGCAATCAATATATAGAAAAGCTCTCAGAAGCGATTCAGTATAAGTGTTTTCCTAATCAGAGGTATCGTTTAACTGATTAAAAGTCGAAGCAATCTATCAAAGCGTTTGACTTCTATAAACCAAATAAAAAAACCAACAAACTATTTTTGACGTTAAAATAAAAATAAAACATTTACTAGGCAACTATGCGCATATATATGCATATCTCATAGATAAAATAATGTTATGAATGAAATAAGAATTGCATTTTTTTTAAATCAAAAGACAGGCCCCGAAAAAAATTAAAAAAAATTATAATTGTAATTATTAATCCTTAATTTAAACACAGATTAAGAACGCGATTTTTGCTCTTTTAACTGATAAATTGTTCGAAAACTCAAAAATCAATACAATATTTCCAATCCAAATATTTAACATTTAATTTTTTAACCTTTTTTTGTCTTGTGCAATCATTTAAAATCTATCGGAATTATTCTATAGATTAAATTAAATAGATGCAAACATCAAATTTGGTTAGCTGATCAGCAATAAGAAAAACGAAGAAAACATTCCAGAATCTTTTCTTCTTTCTCTTTTTGGCCTGCCATTTCCCATGAAAAGATACCAAAACTACTCACTCCTTGGCGGTTTTAATTTCTTTCGAGCTCCGAGATCGCTCTTTCACTTTCAAAAGCACTAAACACTCACAAAAAACATAAAAAACAAAAAAAAAGCCGAAGAAAAGTAAAAGCCCACGCAAAGTGTTGTGCAAGTGAAAAAGAGAAAGATAAGATAGGAAAATGGTTAC
>JAJJHY010008683.1:0-53747 GCA_021224005.1 Drosophila setifemur | reverse complement strand
GTAAAAAAAAAAACAAGAAAGGAAGGCTAGCTTCAGTGCCTGAAGTTTAGAATACCCTTGCATACTAGTTGCCTTCAAATCGTTCGATCGTTTGTATAGCAGCTATAGGATATAGTGATCCGATTTTTGGTTTTTTAATTTAAAAAACGGTATTATTGTCTTCGAAAACTATACCAGAGTTATGCTTCATGATATAACTCCCAATCCCTTGGACCCCCTGTGATCTTTTTTCATCAGATCATATAATGATATCACCAAAATGTACGATATATCATCCAAATTAAATATGATTTTTCAGCTTTTCAAAGATAAGGGTTTGGTTAGATTAAATTTATCTTACTTAGAATGGAACTATTAACCGAGAGAGGATAAAAGATACAGCTACAAGAAGAGCGAGAGATATGCATGTGAAGATCATCAAGCGTAACAAGTGTTTTTAGACCCTGTACCCAAAGCGTAAAGGGTATATTAAGTTTGTGCAACTGTATGTAACAGGCAGAAGGAGGCGTGGAAAAGGTAGGACGTCTGACTAGCAACACGAACGTCAAATGTTCGCAGCCCAGACCAAACTCGTTTTTTTTTTTTTTTTTTTAGCTTATAACCAAATTGGTACAGGGTCTTCAACGGTCGGGAAACTCGACTGCAACGTTCTTACTTGTTTTCCAATGGGGCGGGGGTTTACTTTCGACCGGGTGGCAACGCTTGGGAATTTGAAAGCAACGTTTTCCCCATTACGTAACGCCCATCTCCAGCTCTGTTACTCTCTATTCCCTCTCTCTCTCTCTCTCTCCCAAAAACTCTCTCTATGCGCTTAACTAGTCAAGCATAACAAAACACAAAAACCGACAATGGCAACTCGTTTTGGTAAATTAACATAAAAACGGTACAAAAACAATAAATCGCCGCACACTTGCTGCACTCGAGAGAGAGAGTGGGAGAGCGGCAAAAAAATAAAACTACGAAAAACTAAAAACCGAAGCCTGAACAAGCAACAAAAGAGAGCGAATGTGGGAATTGGAATTGGAGAAAAAAGCTTGGGAGTTTCTCTCCTTTTATCGCCAAATTTCAAGTTCGTCGCCAGCAACGACAACAAAACAACTAAAAAATCACAACTGCAAGCAAAACCCGAATGGTTTAAGTAACAGTAAATAATTCCCAACGAAAAATTTTTTAATAGTTTCTGGTCAAACTTACGCTTTGTTTCAATTAAGGAAAACAAAAACTAACAAACAAATAGGTTCAAGATCGGTTAGATAATTCAAAGAAGCCAATTCTTGGCTAAATTTGTGATTTTAATTTTTCACTGTACTTCGCATTGGGTGCTTCGCTGCGTTGTGTATTTGTGAATAAATAAATACGAATATAACGTACACACTTGGGCGGCAAACAGACGCAGCACTATGACGTCATTCGTTGCTGGCGCGCATTTTGCCATCGCGATCAGTGCAAATTTTTTTCTCTAATAAATGCCAAAAGTTATTAAAAAAAAAAAAAAAAAAAACGTAGCCAGACAGTGTGGGGGCTCTTTGGGATCAAAAATCATTAATCAAGGCAACCCTGAAAGTACTCCTCAAGTTTGCTTGTTCAGCTTGACATTTCTTTGAAAAGAAATTGACTACATTATTTTTAGCGGTTATGAAACGTTTGTGCATCGGATTGGCAGCCTTTTAAGTTCAATTTTGTGCCATATAGTTATTTAGAATTATCTGAACTCATAACCAAATAAAAGAATTTACTAAAATCGAAAATGAACCAGCTAAGCATCCGAAAACCATTTAAAACCTATCTTATTAAAAACAAGTTTAATTTAATCTCTTTTGTGACTAAACTTGCAGTGCATTTGTGATTCATTGCGGGTGATCATTCGATATTTGCATATTCTCACGCTACCATCTCTGGATTTGAAGTTTAGGTGTTTTCTTACCTGCCTTCCACGTTTTGGCTCATCCTCTGGTTGGTATCCTATCCACCTTGTTTTTTGTGGGAATAGAACAGGAAACCAGAGAAGAGAGAGCAATAAAAAAAGGGAAAGGAGGATGGCGGAGGGCTATGGGTAGTATATTTCGCGAAATGGCAACACTGGCCGCTGAAACCAGTTTTATTTTTTGTAGCTTTACTGGTGAGCGCATCAGAAAGTATGCAAACGAAATATAAAAAAAAAACTTCCAGTCATAGAGAAATGTGCTAATTAAGGCAGTGTAGAAAGAGGAGAGGATGGGAGAGGAGAGGCCATTTCACCGCAGTTGACCATTTTCCAAACAATAAATCAAACAATGAATGGACCAACATCAAAACCAAGTGCAAGCACAGTCATAGTTGGAAAAAATATATATATATATGTAAAGATAGGTCCAGAGCGAGAAAGCAAGAGACGTGGTAAACAAAAGGCGGGCAGCATCCGTTCCAAACAGCAAATAGAGGGTGTGAGCAAGATAGCTTTTAGCCTAGTAATACCAGATGCTACAATGGATATCAGGGGTATGATCAACTTGATTAAAATGGTAAAATTCTTAACCAATTAAAATTAGTTTAGATCATTAATTATTACAAAACCTTACATGTGAAAAAAAAAGTACAAAATTACGTAAACGGCAGATCTTCAGGGTAATTACTAAATAATAAATATGAGCATTAAGATTTAAGAAATCATTTAGCTTTTGATGCCCAGAGATCTAAAGTATTAGTAGTTTCCGTATCCATTTCTTAAAATTTCTATTCCTTCAGGGTATTCGGTTGTACATCAGCGTGGAATGCAAATTTCTAATGCCACTCGATCGATGACTTGTTTCGGCTTATGGAACGCCATTCATTTGAGAAATGAAGATGCTGCTGACATCTTTGTCGCTTTCTTAGAGTTAGTGCTGCCATACCACACAAAACCGTTACAAATTGGCTGGGGAATGTGTGAAGAAAGATGATAAAGCTGCGGAACTGGAAGGAGGGCATGATAAAGCGGGGACCAAGAGCAGAGAAGCTAGGCGAGATCGCTTGACTCACACACAACCAATACCAATACAGCACCACTAAAAAGCCATTGGACAAAGCCTGACAAATCACAAAAGAAAGCAGTGAGCCAGTATAATGGCTGAAAGACCGGCTGAAAATGACCCGGTTCAATAATAATAATAATAAATAATAATATACGAGGGGAGCTCAAGAACCATATAAAGAGCACAAGAACAAGCACAAGCAAAAGAGGAGCAGGCGCAGGCAGGAACGACTTCAACTGGAAATTCTAACAGCTCTTCGAACCCGCATTAAAAACTGGTCATTGCGAGAATTGCGAGTGATGAGAACTTGGATTTGCCGAATTTCAAAATAGTGAATAGGGGTAATAATATTTACAAAAAAAAAGTATTAATCCTTTTGGGCCAAGTAATAAATATAGTAATTCATTCGTTAATGAAACAACATAATTAAAATTCTTAGTTTTCCACCATCATAATTTGTATTTATAAAAGTGATCATATGTTGATTTCCCCCGCTAATTCCTGGATGCCAACGAAATTACCCCTCAACTCTGATCGCCAGTTAATCTTACTAGAAACAAAGAATACTGCCAAACGGACGAAACGCGGTTCTAACTGGAAAATGGGACTTCATGATAATGGGATAAATATTACCTAAGGTAAGTGTGTGAGCGAAAAAGAACGAGTGCTGTAAGGGGAAGGGGGTCGGTTTCAAAAGAGTGCGAGAAGACCTTTGATAAAGACGGAAGTGAGAGACTTGCGAGACACAAAGAAACAGTAACACAATACCGAAGAATACGTCGTGCACATACATACATACGTTTGTAACTATGTACATATAAGCGTAGTATATGGAAAACTTTGGAAAACGGTGGTTGGAGTGGCGGCTGCAATTTTCACATGCTTTGAACACAAACAAAAAAGGTAACACACACGCGTTTTTTTTTTTTTTTTTCTTATTATTTAAAAGCAGCTGGAGAATTAGAATTTTATTCCCGATAAAACACCGCAAAGTAACTAATATATACAAATATATTCTACAGTTAATTTTGAGTTCGTTTTTTAAATGCCGGTTAATGACTCACACTCTGCGCTCTCTCACTTGCACACAAAGGCATACCGGTATTTCAGCATTGCTTTTGCTTTATACGCTCTTTTCTTTATTAATTTTTCATCTCCCCTCAATTCTCTTCAACAAAAAAGCAAGATCAAGTAGAATGCAATTACAATAAAAAAAAGTTTAACTTAACTTTAACTTGGTTAAAATTAATTAAATAACTCACTCACACACTAATGCACTTTTATTGTTGTTGTTTGTATTGCCTTATATGTCCGACCACCTTACTTTATTCCTCCTTCTATATATTTTGTTTTTAATTGTTTTCTTACGGCGAAACAAACACACGAAAAAAATTCGACGCTGTCGCTGAGCAAACGAAACGCGAATAAGCGAAATAAACGAATAAAAAAACCAAAGCGGGCGACAAAACGCTCAACTTTAGCCGGCGTGCATGTGTGTGGGCAAGAGAGACAGAGAGAGCGAGAGAAAGAGAGTCTGCATGAGTATGTGTGGCGGCGGCTTGTTGCGCTTTTTTCGCTTTATGCGTTGGAATTTTGACTTACGTTTGATGCTTGCAGTGTTGTGTATTTCGAAATTCGAATATTCGCTACACTCGCGTGCTCAGTGTGCTTTCTGTATTTTAAACCTTAACGTCTGTTATTTGTTGTTTTTTTTGTCTGAGCGCCGGGCGCAAAATTAATAACGGAAATCAAAAAACGCAAAAAAAAGAGCGAAACGAAAGACAAAAACTGTTGGTCTACAGGGGATGGGCCCGTGAGCGGTTCGCGGTGGATCGCCGGCCAGCTATCGTATTATCGATAGTGACGGGCAAGCCAAATGGTAGCGTTGCCAGCCGAGGCGTTGGATTCGAAATTACAAATCACGCGAAAATAAAAGCATCATCTAATTATTTACTTGTAACTTTTTAAAATATTTTGTAGCCATTAATGACTAATCATTTGTGTTTTTAGTTGAAAGTATTTGCAAGGTTTTTCAAGATCAATTCGATTATTTTAACTTGAAAAAATACACAAAAACGAAATCAATGAATAAAGGTTGTAATTATATGTACACTAAGTACACAATAAAAATGTAAGCGTTCCAATTAAAAATCAACAAAAACTGTTTCCGAATGAATAATAATAATAGAATATATATATAATAGCATGCAAAAATAGGCCAACACCATTACATTGCATTCAACCCGTATTAATGAGTAAGAAGGCTTAATTAAAATCAAATTTTAAAAATAAACTTTTTAGGAGACCTTCTCAATTTTGAAAATATTCGATAAAATCATGTAAAAATAAAATATATTCAAAATATAGGTAGAATGAAAGTTGGTAATCTTAGTAGGTAAGAGGTTTATTCCGTAAAACCATTCCATGACTTCAAAAAAAGTAGTTTTTGAGTTGTTTTTTGCCACCTCCCATTTGACCCACAAAGACGTTGGACTAAATTTAGATACAATTTATTCAGCTTGATCGAATGGTAAACAGAAAGTGAAATCGTTGCCCGGCATTTGATGCCCGCTAATTTTGTACTCGTTCGGAGGTCAATAGACAAAAAACGATTGGGTTTAGTCTTGTTTTGTTTTTCGTATGCATAAGTCTTAGGATTCCAATATTTTTGGGGGTCTGCAGATCTAGGGGTTCAGATTCTAGTACGGGGTTGCTGCAGCTTTGTATTTGCGTTTTGCGTTTATCTTCGTTGAGTTTTGGCTCTTATATAGAGAATGTACGTTGTAAATTATATTGCATTATATATTATCGCATGGATAGATCTCAGAAAATCGTAGTCAAATCGAGTGGAAGGTCATATATTCCTAACTGTACGCATCTGTGATCTATAGATAATAGATAATGAGTAAAAATCGCAGAGTTATGCATTTTTAGGGTGTGGTGTATTAAATTATGTTCACGCATTTTGCGAAGAAGTTCGTTATTAGGGCTAGTTGTGGGTCAACCATCCCGGACCGATCCTAATTGGAACTCTCCAGTGCGGCGAGCCTCTCCCGCTCTTTGAGCAGGCGTTCTCTGCTGTCCTGGGGATTCAGCAGGACCTTCACCAGATGCTCCACTGTGGGCCGCTCGGCGGTGCAGTAGACCTTCAGTCCCAGCCCTTCGAGGGCCCGCCGTGTGCTCGGCCCAATGGCCACCAGCTTCCACTTGTCCATCGACAAGCTGCGGCTCTTGAAGTACTCCTGGGCGCAGTTCACGCCCGAGGGCGAGAAGAAGGCTAGGAACTCGAGGGAGTCCGCGAAGACCTCCAGCGCGTGCTCGATCCGCTCTGCCAGCTCCGGATGGCAAAGGGTGTTGTACACCTCGCACGCGTCCAGGGCAAACCCGTTCTCCGCCAGCTTGGAGAGCAGGGTGTCGGTGGCCAGGTTGCCGCAGGGTAGCAGTAGGGGCAGGTCCCTGGAGCCGTCGAACGTCTCCACAATGTACTCGCCGAGGGCTCGGGCATTGCCCGCCTGCTTGCCGTGGGTGAACAACTGGTCCAACGAGCTGAGGGCCATGTTGTGGGTCACCTCGCCGACGGCATAGTTATGCAATAGCTTCCATCCGCCTGGGAGCGGGCCCAAACTCAGGGCCTCGGCCACAGCCTCCACACACCGCGGCGATGTGAAGATAATCCCCGCATACTTGTCGGGTGTCTGGAGCTTTTGCCGCAGCTCCACAAGATTCTTGAAGCCGAAGCTCAGTGTTGGCACGAAGACGGGATTGAAATCGTGTTTTTCCAGCGTTTCCGCGTAAACTTCGCTGCTCTCCGATTCCGATTTGAAAATAATCACCGTCCGCTGGCGACTTGTCATCTTGTTTTACTTCGCTTTGATTCTGGTCCGATCCGATCCGAAATAGTTTGCCCCGTCAGTGCCGTCTTACTTTCTTCTCGCCGCCTCCCCCACCCCTACCAGTGCGAAATTATTTATATAGATTTATATTCGCTATTTACTTTCGCACTGTCAGCTTGTTGCCAATTCCGTAGGGGTGTGCGATCAGCTGGTTTACCGGTCCGCCGGAGGGCTGCCAGACTGTTGGACTGCTTACCCGTTAGCTATCGGATATCTCGCAGGTACAGTAACTGTTAACAGCGGTGTGATTGGTTCTGGGGAACGGTTAAAGATTAGTCCATCCAAGATTTCGCCGATCAGCTTTCCACAAAAAAAAAAAACGAAACTGAGGGCTAACTGACTAGTTAAACGATTCGATCAAATAAAATGTAATTTTATTTATACCAAAAGTTGAATGGTATACATGTATGCTTTGATTCAAATTTAAGATAATCAGATTAATAATATTATTAAGAACCGGAAGAACTATTCGATATATTAGATACAGACTTTATAGATCACCTAAAAATCATGCCTAGAAAAATGAAGTCACAACAAGAAAGTAAGGGCTAACTTCGGTACCCAAGCTTAGAATACTCTTGCAGACCAGGATATAGTTGACCGATTTTTGGTTTTAAATTCCCCAATCGTTCCTATGGCAGCTTTGTTATGTAGTGTTGAATATCCAAAAAAGATGTGAATAAAAAATCAAATGAAAGAAGCCAATTGCTAACAATATCCAGAAAATAAGGTTAATCTGTTAAGGTCCACTGAATTTATTTTAAAACACAACAAAAAACAAATATTCTGCTGGAGGTATAAAGTAAATCAATTAATCAAATGGAAGAAGCCAATTCCTAACAATTTCCAGAAAATAAGGTTAATCTGTTATGATCCACTGAATTTATTTTTAAAACACAACAAAAAACAAATATTCTGTTGGAGGTATAAAGTAAATAAATAAATCAAATGAAAGAAGCCAATTGCTAACGATTTCCAGAAAATAAGATTAATCTGTTATGATCCACTGAATTTATTTTTAAAACACAACAAAAAACAAATATTCTGTTGGAGGTATAAAGTAAATAAATTAATCAAATGAAAGAAGCCAATTGCTAACAATTTCCAGAAAATAAGATTAATCTGTTATGATCCACTGAATTTATTTTTAAAACACAACAAAAAACAAATATTCTGTTGGAGGTAGAAAGTAAATAAATTAATTAATGGGTATATTTTTTCCGGAACCCGTACAAAAATAAAATAAAAACTCAATAAATAAAGAATGAGATGTCTGTCTGTGGCAAGGGCTCGCAGAGAAATAAATATTTTGGCAGCAGCAGATTCCGAACTCAGGGTTTTCTCGCCTACTGTGAGAATCGATATTTTATTAAAATTATGGATTGCCTTGTTTTCTCAAGTTTCGGCATCTGGAAATTTCTAAAATGATAATATCCCCGAAAATGTTGACGACAGTTTCTAACCTGATGTTCCAATCTAAAATACGTACTTCAAGTTGTTGTTTTTATTTGGAAAATTAGGATTTATAAAGAGTTTAAAAATATTGAAAATTATGAATCATAATGTTGTACTAAATTAATGTACAATTTTAAAATCCATAAATCTTAACTATATTTTCAAACTAATGTTCCAATGTAAAAATATGTACTTCAATTTGACGTTTTCGTTAAGCAAATTAAGTTTCTTAACTAGTTCAGAAATTTAAAAGGTTTTAGTAAACTTTAGTAAAAAATAATGTTGAACTAAATTAATTTGTAATTTTGTTGTCCATAAATCTTGGCGATAGTTTTGAACCTGATTTTCTAGTCTACAAATTTGTGGTTTAATTGAGGAAATATCGTTTCTTAACAATTTGAAAATTTTAGAATAAAAATTTGGAAGTAAATAAAGTACTTTGTATTTAAAGTCCACAAATCTTCACGGTATGAGATAGTTCTCCGTTTTGTATAAATAAATTATCAGTTATTTTGTATTACTTGTATGGTATCATTACAAATTTTAATATAAAGTTGTGTGAATAGAATTTCATCACGCCAGTTTTAAAAGGTTTCAACAATAACTCCAGAACTTTTAATCTAAGATTAGTTTTACTTTGTTGCTCAGTCGGGAAGGGACTGCACAACCGTAAATCGGACACCACCTCACAAACTATCGTTAGAGGTGGGCGATAGTTGCGAGTATGTGTATTTATATCGTCCATCTGTTTGTGGTTATGTTTGGAGGGACGGCGCGCGTAAACCCTTGATCACAGCCGGCGTCAGGGTCACGTTGTTGGATGTTCTGTAAATTGCCCTGGCTCGAGAGTGTTTAAGTTATTCGACAAAAATATAAGTACTATATAGAAGAGGAAATGATTGCGCCAATAATTGCGCCGTAAATCGGACACCACCTCACAAACTATCGTTAGAGGTGGGCGATAGTTGCGAGTATGTGCATTTATATCGTCCATCTGTTTGTGGTTATGTTTCGATGTACGGCGCGCGAAAACCTTTGACCACAGCCGGCGTCAGGGTCACGTTGTTGGATGTACTGTAAATTGCCCTGGCTCGAGAGTGTTTAAGGAGTACGATAAAGATATTGGTGCTATATAGAAGAGGAGATGATTGCGCCAATAATTGTGCTAGCCCAGAAGGCGCTGCCATTGCTGGGCTTCATTTTCGTGACCGGTTTGGGCGCCTACAAGTGCTATGTCCATATACGGTAAGTGCTATATCTTGCAATGGATATCGAAGACATCTGATGCATGGGCTTCCCTGTCCACAGATCGCGCTTCAATGCCCGGGTAAACTGCTGGTTTTGCAACGCCGACGCGAGGGTGCCCTTCCTGGAGCGGAACAGTTGGACCTGCGCGCAGTGCGAGCAATACAATGGCTTCACCAAGGACGGTGACTACAACCGGGACATGACCGCGCAGCGGGACTGCAGCACCCACAGCTCCCAGAGGGGCAGTTTGGGTTCCAGCATCTGCGCCAACTCCTACTACGCCGATTTGCTGGCCACCAGTCCATCAACGACTCAGGCCAACGGGCTGTGCGACCCATGCAACGAGGCGCAGCGCATGAAGGTGGAGAAGCTGTCGCAGTTTGAGCCCAAGATCGAGTCGCGGTTCGATCGGGAGTTAAAGGTGTACAGGTGAGACAGTTCGGGGAATTTCGCATTTCAGGGAATCATGCAAAAGGCGGAGATCAAGGCCCGCAGCTTATAAATTGTAAGCTTTGAATTGTATATTCTCAAAGGTTATTCAGTAGTTTAAAGATGATCAGGTTAAGAAAAAATGAATCTAGTTTAAATATAAGCAAGAAGCTTGAGGCTTAGATACCCTTGAGGACTAGTTGGGTTACGACTTATATAGACAGATAGAATGGCTGGTGCAAAGTGTCAGCACGAAACTAAAGAAACAGACAGACGGGCATGGTTAGGTCTACATGGCTGGTGATTCTGATCAAGAAAATATATGGGATACTATGTGTCTCTATCACTGCTTTGCAAACTTCTGGTCAAAATTATAATACCCTCTGCAAGGGTAAAAAAAGACGGGATTTCGTAAACTATTTTGCTGTGAAAACATCAACAAATACTGTGCAACTTATCCGATACTTTATTGTTCAAACATATATACATTTTTCTAAGATATTTGAGATCATTCTACGAGTATACCCTTGCAAAAGGTAATATACTCCTGCTCAGAAGTAAGAGCTCAGCGATGGAGACAGCATCGACCCTACAAAGTATATAAGTATATTGTTGATCAGTGTTAGATGCCGAGTCAATGTCCATGTCCGTCTGATTGTTTCTATGCAAACTAGTCTTTTCGTTGTATAAGCTATCGTTGTGCAGCTTTGTACATAACCTTCTTTCTGTTGGTTAATTATATAAATCAGGGCACTATATCCTATATATACTAGGAGCAATTACTTGCGGTTGACTCTAAACTTCCGGCGGCAGAGATAGGCCTTCAGGAATTTGGTGATATCGAATTCGTTTGCGTTAAAGTAACTTTCTCAGGTAACACCTTCTTTATTACCTGTTCATATATTTCGCCTTCTTCCGAGATATCCATTTACTGGAAGTACTTATCTGCTATCCAGTCTGTTTCCAACTTGCTTGTCGACAGGGATCAGTTGATTGTTCTTGGTGATTTTAATATACCAGAAGTCAATTGGTCCGATGATACAAAGTCTAACTCTCTATTACCGATGGCGCAACATGACCTTATGAAAAGATTTCTGATTTTCGGCTGCAAGGGTATTGCGAGCTTCATACGTGAGGATAGCCCTTCTTTTCTTGCTTATTATGATACTTGAATACTTTTTTTAGCTGTTTTTCTATACACAAAATGAATTATATTTAAAACTGAATTAATTTATTTCTGACTCTTCAACCTTTAAAAGGGAGCAACTGGAGCAGCAGTACCGCCTGTGCAGCAGCTGCGAGCGGCATGTAAGCAAAGTGCTCCTTGAGAAGAAAAAAATGGTGCTGAGCTCCAAGTTCCTGAACTTCATCATCAAGGGAGCGGCGCTGCTCAAGCAGCCGCACTTTAATCGCTTGGCCAACGCACAAAGGCAACGCAAATTGCAGCGGATTCGCCGGCTGATGACCATCTTAACGGTGGTGAATATTGTGTGTCTCCTTTGTCGCCTGCCACATGCCACCTCCCAGCAGTTTACGTTTGTGCTAGGGGATTTCCTGGGATCCTCCCTGTTCTACGCGTACTCCCATGTTTTGACGCTGATCCGAGTGCTGACTTCGGGCGTGGGAATTATCCTAGAGCTGCGGGAATCCTCCGCAAAAGTACTCTTGTACGCGCGCACCTTTGGCAAGCTCCTGCTGTATTCGATGGGTTTGAGTAAACAGCAAGTCCAGCAGGCCACGTTCGCGTCGTGCTTCATTGCTCTGTATCCGTTTGCGATGCTGGCGCTAAGTTTTTTGCACAAGATCAACGATGCTCTAAGAATCACGCGATTCACTATAATGCTTCTACTGTGGAGTGCGTACGCCATGGGTACAGACTTTTTGGCTCCCCACATCGATGGAGTAACCTTTATAGTGAGTACATCTCTACGTTCAACAACAATGCCAAGCAATTCCAACATCCAACAACTTCACTTTCAGCTGTTGGGCAGTGTGATTACCCTCGTCTTACTGGCCACCAATCGCTCTAACCTGCTGAGCCAGACGGAGCAGGATGAGTCTGCCGGCGAGAGTTTCCATAGGCTGTGCGCGGACGAATGCATCAGCGATGAGGAGACTCTGAGTATGCTCAGCCAGCAGTTAAGTGGATGTAGCAACACCTCCGCCACTATCAACAGCAATCTCTCGATGCCGTCCGCCTCCGTTTGCCTTTCGCGTGCTCCCTCGATCTCCCACAGAAGCAGCCATCGAGTGCCCGACTCCCTGCTTTCGTTGGACTCGTTGCACCTGTCCAAGCAGCGGATCGACCACCAGAACGGATGGCCTTCGACCTTTGACGCAGCAACGCCGGCGATGATGCTTCAGCAGCAGCAGCAGCACAAACCCGAGATGTACTTGAAATCACCCGGGTTCCGTCCAGCATCAAACAATCTAACCAGCAGTCAGACCTTCGCCAGGTCCTCTCACAATCTTCTGATGCCATCACGTTTCCCGACGATGAACAGAAACCTGGGCGGAGATGTGAGTGCCTGGGTGGCGGACACTAACCAAACCATAAATCCTGATTTTGGTAGGGCCACCTGGAAGAGGTACCACGAAGAGAAGCACCAGCAGCTTTCCCGCACGTCTTCGCAATCCTCCGGCTTTGAGTCGCAGCCCAGGATGGATGCCCAATCCCAATGGGGAAGTGCTCCCCTGCCCATGAGTGATTATGGCTGGGCCAACGCAGATAATCGAGGAAGCCAGAGGAACCTGCTGGTTGGGCCTCCACTCGCTTCGCCCACACCCACCTTGGCAAGTGAATATCAATTTGGGAACAATTTCATGGGAACAACTCGGCAGAAGCCTCAGCAGCCAGCGGTTCAGCCGGGCGATCTGCTGCGCAAGTGGATCGAGAGCAGTGCCAAGGCCCAGCAGCCTGTCCAGTAAAAAATGTGATAAGATCCGAGAGATCCACGTAGTCGGATGGAAGGAAATCACAGCCACTCACCGCAGTGAGCAAACTGGAGAAGTCCTATACAAAACGGTACAGTCCGATATTAGAGGCCAAACGTTTATGCTTTTAGCCTAGTCAGCTTTGTTTTTGGACAGGGTCAATTGGAAAAGATATATATTTTCACAATAAAGTTTCCTAGACTACTTCAATCTAAGTTTTAAAGTTAAAAAGGTTAAAAAGTTAAAAGGTTGTATACCATTCAGAATTATTTTCTAATTAATGTAATTATGTAAAAAATACCAACCTTCTCAAATTTTCCAATTAATCCTGGTCTGGCTAAAAGCATATGAGTTAGCCTTCGTAGACGCTATGATTTTTTTTATGCGAGCAAATCTCGGAATTTAAACAAATTTATTTACGGGTTTTTCTAAATACTTTTTTGTTATTAAGAAATAAGAAGTCTAGATTTATATGGGAATGTGTTCAAGGATATTTTGAATTATCAGTCATATATTTATTCACTTTAATTTCTCCATTTTTGGTTTATTATAATTATTTCCTTACAATTCCTTGATTTCGGTCGCGTTTTTTACCTAACGTTCGACTTCCAGACTTTTAAATATACTATACAATATTTATATTCAAATATTTTCGCATTGAGGTTCCAAAACCGGTTCAGGTAAAATCGTCTTTTTAAAAGGGACTCTTGTGTGCATTTTAATAACAAGAAAACAAAAGCCCCAAAAAGGCAATTAAATTCTCAGATACCATATACAAATTATTTTTTCCGCCTTGACTCCCCGCCTTATGTTGCCGATGAGCTTTGAGTCTAGGGAAGCGTTGGTTAGTCCTTCCGTCAGCTGGGATGTTTAGGTTGAGATGCGACTGCCCTCCTATATTATTGGCCTTGTGGCTTAACAATGTAAATTATACAAGTGCGTTAGGATCAATACAAAACTAAAAACTTTAATGAATACCAGATAAACCCGAAAGGAAAATATATACATGCAAAGCTACAAGCTACATGAATAAATGTGGCTGGTTGTAGTTTGTGCGCGAGGGTTTCTTGTTACCGACTCCCTGCTCAGAATTGTGGCCGTTCTCGGACACGCTGAATTTATCGATGGCGTCCCGTATCTCCCTTGAAGATCCGTTGAAGATGAAGACGAATCCGACTACCCCTGCAAACTACGCCTTTGGTGATCCAGCCGCCTTCACTCCACTTCATCCTTGAACCCTTACATGACATGTAGATTGTGGTTATTCATCCGATGGAGAAGCGGCATGCTCAAAACGGGATCATGGTGGATGGCGTTCAGTAACGGTGACGCGAACATGCCTGGAATTTTGTTCAGATCTTCCCGTTGGTTTAGGTATGGTGGGGTCTTCTAAGTAGGTGGCCGAGAGTTGTCCCTCCCTATTGTGGCTTTTAATGAAGAGAATTGTCCAGAAAATAAATTTCAACCGTTAAGTTCGGTTTGCAAAGTCGAAGTGTTTCATTTTATTTCAAATACAAACGCAAGAAGCTGATTTAGCATTTAGCCGGGTGGTTACACACTGGCTGATGTTCTTCCCGGTTGGTGCATTTGGTGTGATATGTGCAAATTAAACTATTTTAGTTACGTATATTTTCAGCGTAGCTTTATTGCGAACAACTGTTCGTATTCGGGTTCTTGTTATAACTGAGGAAGGGATTACATTGCATATGGCTAACATTTCCGTTTTTGCAGTTTCGTAGTTTTCTTCAGTTTTTGAAAGGGTCCTAGATATAAATGCTATTGGTTTATCGGCTTGGGAAAGTACCGCTCCTATTGCGTAGTCTGAAGCGTCTGTAGTTAACGTAAACTCTTTAGTGAAATCAGTATATTGTAATATTACTTCATCGGAAATTAGAGTATTTTTAAGTTGCTCGAAGGCTTTTTTGGCTTCGTCATTTAACTGTATTGATTTCCTAGATGAGGCTTGCTTTGATATGCGTGCGACTTCGCCTCTACGTAATGATGTAAGTGGCTTGGCTATTGATGCGTATCCCATAATGAATCTTCTTAAATACCCTGCTAGTCCGAGAAATAATCTGAGTTCTTTAAGGGTTTTTGGTGGAGGGTAGTTGGTTATGGCTTCTACTTTTGTGGGATTTGTTTCTATTCCTTTGTCTGATATTATGCAACCTAAAAATTCGCCTTTCGTTTTGAAGAATTCGCATTTGTCTAGTTGAAAGCAAACATTAATTTGCTGCGTTTAACGTTTTAAAGATTATATCGAGATTTGTACAGTGTGTTTCTTCGTTTTTACTAAAGACAATAATATCGTCAATATAAATATAAGAAATTTTGCCTATCTCTCTGAATATTTGATGCGTCTAATTTCTTTGGAACAATCCACACGGGTGAATTATATGGTGATCTAGAGGGACGTATTATATTGTTTTCTAAAAGTTCTTTAATCTGTTTGTTAACTTCATCTTTTAAAGCCATTGGATACTGATAGAATGAATACTCTGGTGTGTATGTATTGGTACGTATTCTGCTTTTACGTTAGTTGTATAGGTAAGTTTTGCATTAGGTTCTGCAAAAAGGTTTGGATTACGTTTCAAGAGCTGTTTTAATTCAGTTCTCTGATGACGAGTTAAATGTTCTGCTCTGGGAATGATTATATTTAATGATTCGAACTTTTTTTGTTTCTTTCTTTCTTAGTGTCGATAACAGCACCAAGTTCTTTGAGACTGTCATTTCCCAATATTGCATCAAAAGCTTTAAGTGTTGGTAATGGGTTATCAGTACGTTGCCTCCTACAGAGACAGCATGAAATTTATTTTTATTAGGTAGTGGATTTGTAACAAACTTGGGTTGAATATAATTTCCATTGAAGCCAGGGTCCATTAATATATGAACAATTTTTCCGCTCCTCACTTTGCATTCAAAATAAGGTAATGAGGAGTCTGCTATTCTACAAAATTAAGGTAACTGTAGTCATATTGTTGTTCATTATTGTCTGCAATATCCACGTATTCTGTCAGTGTTTCTTCGCAATTAGGTTGTTCATCTTGTTCATTTATAATCTGTTCATAGTCATTCATTGATGGCATTGGTTCTTCTATGTGGGCTACTGTTCTTGAGCTTGGTTGAAGTTGCGGCGGTTCATTGCCCTTTGGGTTAAGCATGGGAGGTCTAATTAAATTTTTTGGATTTGAAATTTTTTTTTAATTTTGTTCGAAATTTACTTTAGTTGAGGAAATATATAATTTTTTTTTTTTAAGAAATTAAATGATTATAATTATAATTATTAGTAGATTCACCGTGTTTATGTGCAAAAGCTTATATCAAATTATCTTTACACTGAAAGTTGTGAATGACCAATTTAAACTTTAAACATTATATTATTATTATTTTTTTAATTTTTATTCAGTGAAATCCAGTAGCTGGATTTGCCCTTCTATTCTGGAGGGTTCTTTGTAGGATTCGCAGAATTGGGTTTTGTTATACTGCTTGTTGCAAGAGAATTTTATTTTTGTTCAGTACAATTTTTTTTTATTTTTTTCAACAGCAATTTCTTTTATTTTTATCGTTTTACGGTCTGTTATGTTTAAGTTGCACTTCTAAATTTGTATTAATTGATCATTTACACTTTCACTTAATCTTGTTCACTTAAGTTTTGTGTTTCTTTCTTTAATTTTAACGTTTTTATTTTCGTTTTATGTGAGTTTTTTATTTATTTTTTTTTACCTTATCACTAACATACATTTTACGTTGGATACGGCTACTCCTTCTGGTGTCCCGGATGTTCTCCTGTTTGCTTCCTACTAATGCTACTACGGATCACACTAATAAAGGATACTCTGCGGACTTGCCTGACAGAGCGCGTAGACTGCCGATGATTTGCTTTCGGTTTCCGTTAGGAGAGTTTCACCGAAATGCAATTTGGTGGGCCAGCAGAGTTGTACAAGAGTTGACTTGGCAATTGAGCTTAATCAATTTTCCTCGTTGTGGAGTTGCAAGTGACTTTTGTACAGATCTAATTTAATAAGATGGCCTCATGCTGGTCCCTGCTCGGGCGCCAGTTAAATTCAGGATTGTTCTGTCTTTATTGAAATCCAAATTGGAACTGATTTTAGAGATCTTAAGAATACGGGGGTGCACTTACAAGATCTATGCCATACTGATTTTTGAGTAACGATGTGATCGTTTCGGAGCTGAAAGACGCTTCGTTATCACAGTATATTGTCTTTGTATTTGGGAATAAGTTTATTAGTTGGATGATAGGGATTTTCACGTCCACTATTGCAAGCTTAAAATAGTTTTTTATCGGTGGAAAAATGTCAATATGCAGTATTTCGCCGACATATGACGGAATTGGAGTTACTCCATGTTCTTGTTTCTTGGGGTGTCTGAATACTTTGCTGTAGTGCATATTTTGCAATTTGTCACTACCTCTGTCGCTTATTTGGACATTTTCGGAAAATAATAGTCGCGAAGGACTTGTTTGATATTTTCCTGAGCAGCTCTCTGTGCACGATTGCGCACTGCGGTAATTATTTCGATCTGAAATTTCTGATACAAAGTTCTTGCAATGCCAAAATTTCGAAGCTGGAAAATTTGACACTAATGCATGTTGAATGCTGGCCAATGTTGACAAGTTACAATGAATAGCGTTGACAACTTTTGGGTTGATGATTGGTTTTAATGTTTCTAATATGGCGGGATTTATTTCCGAAAAATATTAAGTATCGCTTCAGGGAATACTTTGCCTCTTCTAGGATTATCTGATTTCTGAAACAATTTAAATGTTTTTCCGTTGTTTCTATCGTATAAGTGCGAGATTCTTCACTGTGAATTGTTGCACAATCAGATTGGGGTTTGGTTTGGAGGGCATTGATGTTTTGTCGCGAAAGGGCGTCGGCGACATAATTCTCTTTGCCCGGAGTGTATATGACTTTTGCGCCGGGCGCACTTTTAATGTATGTTATTTTTGCATTTGGTCTTTGAAGCCGTAAATGAATTAATCATCCCACTGACATGTTTTCCTTAAACATTTTAATGGTCGCTAGTTCAATTTGGTTTGGCGCCAGTTATGTTATATTGGTGGCCCGGTGGCACAATGGGTTAGTTGAGAAGTGGCGGCTGGGCAACAACGCTGCTCCTAGATGACCGCTGATGATGTGTCAATTGAAGTTTACGGTGAGAGGGTGACTGCCCCCCTATACCCCTGGCCTTAAGATCAGGGGGAGAATGCAAATAAGATAGAGGCGATGGCCGGAGTAAGATTTACGAGCCAAGTGCTCTTTATTCAAATAAATGTAAAACAGAACAGAGGGACTTAACTGTACAAAAAACGCTAGCTTGGTATGCGGGTATGCTGAGTCGCCATCTTGGAACACTAGGGTGATCCAAGAATCATCCAAAATTTCTACCGACTGTTTGTTACCCTTCAGTAATGTTAACTTACACTGGGTCACTATTTTCAGTGCGAATTGTGGCTACGACGTCAGTATTGAATGGAAGTGCCTCGTTAGAGGTCGAAAATGTCTTGATTCTGTTAAGGATCATCTTTTTAAATGCAACCCTTACTGGTTCGGGGACCACAATGTCGTATATGCGTGTGAAGTTCACATTGGCACAGTTATAATGTTTCAACTTCTCGGACGTGTTGTCACGCCTGCCTTCGTTAGAAAATCAAAGCCTACAATGACATCAAACGTACTTAATGAATCTAATAAGAAAAATGGGCTTGATTGGCCAAAAATCCTCATTGAGCATTTCTAATTTATTTGACTGGAGCCATGTATTGAGCTCACAATAAAAGGGGACTCGACACTGACTACGTTCTTTAACTCTTTTACGTGTATCACGTTGTTTTTGGCCGCCCCTGTGTCTATTAGAACTTTTAATTTTCGATCAACCAACTGTCGTTCGACATACGGCAGTTGGGATTGTCCTGAGTCACATTGTTAACTTGCTGCCTCTGGGCGTGAGGGCCTTCAGCTTGACCCTCGTTGTTGTGGGGCATGCCAAGATTTGTTGGTTGTATAAACTTTTTCATGGTGGATCCAAGTTCCATTGGCTCTGGGTCCTGTTTCTGTGTATAAGCAGGATCTTTTAACATGGCACGATTTTGTCTCTTTATAAAATGCGAATTTCTCTCTTGAGAACGCTCGCCAGCGTTGTTTTCCCTTTTGCCTTTTATAGCTGCGCTGTTTATCGGTAGCCTGATTCTTATCATCTATGGCCTTAGCGTATGTGGCTGCTATCATACTACTCTCGATACTCGACTTGGCCTCTCTGGCTAGGGCTAACGCCGATGGCAGGTCTTTAGGCTGAGCTGGAAAAACCTCCGATTTCAATGACCTCTTTAGACCTCTGCATTGAGTAGAGCGGCCCCATCGGGCTCATGGGACATAACAATTTTGTTTGTGACGTGTGAGTCTTTTTTCGACCTCGTCATAGTACTGCACCAGGCTTAGGTCACCTTGTCTGGCCATTTTTAACGCCTGCCTTAATATGCCTTATGAGAAGTCTTGTCGGAATATGTGCAGTCTAGTCCAGCAATTATTGCATCGAAGTTTAGTACTGTGCGACTTTTGCAATGCCCTGGCTGCTCCTCTAACCTTGTTTCTGATTATAGTCAATGCTTGGTAATGTGCTTCACAGCCCATATTTGGTCTGAAGATCTCACATGCGTCCATTACTGACTGTCTCCATGATACGTACTCATCTTGGGCACCACCAAACTCGGGGACTGATTTAACTATGTCAAGCTTCACGTTAAACTGGACATTTATGTCAATTCCTATCCTCTGATAGGCCTCCACTTGTGATGGCCTATTACTATTCGTAATGCACTAACTTGCTGCCTCAAAACTGCTATTTCAGCTTGAAGTCCCTGTCTCGGGCGCGCTTCTTGAGCGGCCAATGCTGTGCTTACTGCGCTCTGTATTATTGCATTTCATTCTTCTGCATCCATTTCTGGTTCTTTTCGTGTGCCTATTGAGTGGTAATCTTTAATCGAAGCTTTAATGTTGTCGTCGCTATCTTCTTCTTGATTAACGTCTATATAGTAGAATATTACAATTTTGAGTCTAACGAATGTCCCGTTGAATACTAAGGACAACACCAAAATTTTATAAATAAAGAAACACAAATTTGCGAGTGCACGCCTTTATACAATTGATTTCAGCTTAAGACTAACGTAGATAAATAATTAAGAAAAAAATGAAACCTCTGGATGCTGGGAGTTGTTTACAATTTGGTTGGGCGCAAATGAAATGTTTACATTTATTTCGATTGCTAGGCATTATTGTGAAGTGTGGGTGTGTTGGTAAATTATGTATTGGCGTGAAAATGTCACTGCCCTTCTCTTAAAGAAAAGCCTATACTTGGGCTGGAATATAGGGATACATTGTGGGTAATGGTTGTTGTTCTACTTCTATTGCTTCTGGTATATGATTTTGTTTCCAAAACTTTGTGTACAACAACAGAAATGGGTTTGACGTTACATATCTTGTGTATAAGTATAATAAAATAAATGCAGTGGTTACAATAAACATTAATGTATAAAGTGTAGTGTTATTTTGGGAAATTAATTTTACAATGTCGTTGTATTTTATAGTTTTTATTTTCGTTATGTTTATTGGTGTGTATAGTGGTGTCAAATCAATTTCTGGTTTAATGAAGTTTTCATTTAAAATTATGTCATTAATTTCTATTTTGCATTGTGTCACTCTTATCATTTTATTTCCTTCTATTACTATATTGTTATGTGAATTCTGACAATTTTGCTTAAGGTTTGTTTTGGAAAAATTCCAAGTGACTATTGTATTGGGTTCTATGTATTTTATTATTTCCTCTGTAATTACCTGCTTAAAATTACAAACTGTATTTATGTGTTTTATAATATTAGTGACACATGCATTGTTTACCTCTTTGTTCGCATTATTAAAGACTTTGTCTTGCCTTTCGAAATATGATTGTGTATGATTGTGTATCAGTGCCTTCGCCCCCAATGTTTTCTGTATTTCGACTCGATGATCATTGTCGTCGAGTGTGCCAAAAAGGTATTTAAAGACTGAGCCCACAACATTGAAAAGCCCACGCTTTTCTCTACTTCTGTGTTGCAGGGTCATTCCACTGAATTCCCTCATTAATTTATTGTACATGAATCTGACCTGGGGTACATGGTAGGTGTTAATTTTTTGGTCAAAATAGTTAGTTATGTTATCTATTGTTGTCAGATCGACTCTTAAGCAATGATGTTCAAAAGAGAATGGTACTTGGATGGGCTTATCTGAAGAAAGTAGATATCCGTGGTCGTATCAATGTTATTTATTTGGATTTGTTGTGCATGTCCCGTAGCAATCAACACAAGCAATAGTATTACGGTGCAACGGGTTCCTGTGGAATAGGGATTTGATTATTTTTCTTTCGTTTTTATACCCTTGCAGAGGGTATTATAATTTTGACCAGAAGTTTGTAACGCAGTGAAGGAGACATTTCCGACCATATAAAGTATATATATTCTTGATCAGCATCACCAGCCGAGTCGATCTAGCCATGTCCGTCTGTCTGTCTGTCCGTCTGTCTGTTGCTATGTAAATTAGTCTCTCAGTTTTAAAGCTATCGGGCTGAAACTTTGCACCGACCCTTCAATCTGTTGCACGTAGTATATAAGTCGGAACGGCCGGAATTGGAACACTACATCACATAGCTGCCATAGGAACGATTGGGAAAAAGTGCCATAAATTTGTCATTTTTAAGGATAACCAATTCATTATTTAGAAATCCATTTTTAATGACTATTTTAACGTATCCTGACAGTTTCATCAAAATCGGACCACTATATCCTATAGCTGCCATAGGAACGATGGGTGAAACTAACTCTGGTGTTTTTCGAGTTAATTAATTCATTCTTAGGAAATACAGTTTTCATAGACATTAAAGCCGTTTAAGCCGTTAGAAAATTAAAAACCAAAAATCGGATCACTGTATCCTAATATAGCTGCCATACAAATGATCTTACAGTTTTAAGGCAACTGGTCTGTAAGGGTATTCTAAGCTTCGGGTGCCGAAGCTAGCCTTCCTTTCTTGTTTAAACTGGGTTTTGTAGTAGTGAGTATCCCTGTTTCTGTTAGTGATTGTGTAATGGTCGGGGTCTGTTTGCTCTACGTTTTTATTTGGTTTAAATTAATTTTCCAATTTGCCTTTTTGTAGGGGGTCCTTTCTATACCTTGTGTCAACTTCGTATTCTTGTCTTTCAGCATTGATTTTGTTTATTTTAGTTTCCTTGTTTTGCTGAGTGTTCAATATGGGTTGTCCGGCATAAATGAATATGTGTGCAGGGGTCTGTCCAGTAGTGTCGTGTTTGGTCTTGTGATTGTATATGTAGAGTATTGTTTCTATTTTGCTCAATTTGGCCTCGTTGTCGTCAGATGTTTTGATTATGCGGATCTTCTCGTTAATTGTCTTGTGCAATCTCTCTATGTCTGCGATTCCTGTCTTTGCTGTGTTCAACTGTAGCTCAACTTCCTCACTCTCGAGCCATCTCTTGAGTGCCAATCTGGATAATGCGCCATCTCGGTCTGCCTTCAATAGTTTAGGTTTACCCAACTGGTTGAATATGCGCATTAGGGCGTTCTTGCACTCCATCCAATCTTTTGTTGTTATCTGCTCCAAAGTGGCGAATTTTGAATAAACATCAATGCAACTCAGTTAGTGTTTGCCTTCGGATGAATAAATGTCTATCATAAATTTATCCCGGCAATGCTCCCGATTGGGTCTAATTTTCATTGGCATATCTGTATTGCGATGCTCTGTTTTTGCAAGGTTGCAGATGTGACATTCATTAATTATGTTTTGGATGAGTAGTTGGCTATTGGGGAAGAAATACGTTTCACCAAAAAGTTTATTGGTTTTTTGTATTCCGGGGTGCAGAAGTTTTTCGTGAGTGGTGAGGACCAATTCTTTAAACTCAACGTATGTGGGCACATTTCTTAACAGAATCAGGCTACGAAGAATTTTTGTATATTTAGTGTTAATGGTTGATTTGTATAAGTTAAAACCTTTTATTATTTTTTTGGATAAAATATAAAAGTCAACGAATTTTTGAGTTGTTCTTTATTTGATGGAGATTTAAGACTAATTTACAAAACAGTTTTTGGCCCTAAGCTAAGCTGTGTGAGAAGCCGACGGCAGTCGCAGCGCAGCAGCAGTGGTGTTGGCAATTTGCTGCGTTAGCGAATTTGAGTGCGGCGCGTTGGAGCCGACGATCGGGCAGCAGTGTTGGTTTTTGCTGCATCAGCGAATCTTGGTGTAGTGATGGAATTATTCAGAATTCTTTTGGAGCGTCGTGTGCCGGAAGTATTGCAGATGCTGATCGATGTAGTTTACTTTGTTGTTAACTTGTAGTTTGTTTTGTTATCTTTAACTCTCCCCCCTTTAGTTGGCGTTTGTCCTCAAGCGATATTAGAAAAATGGGATGTCGTGGAGGTTTATTTGAGAGTTGATTTGCGCTTTTTTATTACTGTTGCCAGTGGGCGGAGCCAATTGAAGAACTATTTTTTGTTGTCTTCTTTTGCACAAGTACAGAGAGATGATGGCTATTGATGCAGCGCAAAAGAGTGTCAGGATCAAAATTCCGTTTATTGATGAGTGTGTTTGTAAGCTTTCCAGTTTCTCAGTGTTGTTAAGGTGTAGGGCTTGCAGAGTTTCTAGAGATAATATTTTAATCCGTTCGGATTCCTCCGGGGTAATTTGGATTGAGGGAGCTCCCGTTCTCATGACTGTTACTTCCCTGTTGTTGAATTCTACGTTGTTTATGGAGACAGATTCGTTCCAGAAACTAATGAGGTAGGTTCCTTCTAGATGTTTTGAGTTGTTTTGCCACTTTACGGTTTCGTTGAATTCGCTAAGCATCACCAGTCCAGCGTTGATCTCTTCTACCTTTTTATGTGTTCAGCATTGCTAAACTCACACAGCGATCTTTCTCCTTTTAGGAGCCTAGGCAAACATTTACTATTGTTAAGGCTTACAACTTCTTTTTATACCCTTGCAGAGGGTATTATAATTTTGACCAGAAGTTTGTAACGCAGTGAAGGAGACATTTCCGACTCTATAAAGTATATATATTCTTGATCAGCATCACCAGCCGAGTCGATCTAGCCATGTCCGTCTGTCCGTCTGTCTGTTGCTATGTAAACTAGTCTCTCAGTTTTAAAGTAATCGGGATGAAACTTTGCACCGACCCTTCAATCTGTTGCAGTTAGTATATAAGTGGGAACGGCCGGAATCGGAACACTACATCATATAGCTGCCATAGGAACGATTGGGAAAAAGTGCCATAAATTCGCCATTCTTAAAAATATTTTATTTATTTCTTTGTAAACTCTATTTAATAGCAATTTTAACATATCCTGAAAGTTTCATCCACTATATCCTATAGCTGCCATAGGAACGATGGGAGAAAATGGGTCATTGAGCATAACTCTGGTGTTTTTCAAGACAATTAATTCATTCTTGATAAAAACAGTTTTCATAGACATTAAAGCTTTTTTGGAAATTTAAAAACCAAAAATCGGATCACTATATCCTATAGCTGCCATACAATCGATCGAACAGTTTAAAGGCAACTGGTCTGCAAGGGTATTCTAAGCTTCGGGTACCGAAGCTAGCCTTCCTTTCTTGTTTATTACATATCTTAACGTTATTATAGTTCTTGCAATTCTTTATTATTCCGAAAATGTTTTCTTTGTTAGATAATATTTCTTTAAACTTTAAATTGACAATTACGTTGGCTTTTACGATGGGTTTTATTATTAAGTTATCGTACTCTGTTTCTTCCAAGTTTGGTATTTTTACTACATAAAGCAATGTTGTTTTATTGTGCAGGATAGAAACGTCTGCAAACTCAATCATTTGTACGATTGACAGGAAAGGCATATTACCAGCTTTAAATATTTTGTGCGAAATAGATGAATTTCGCTTTCTCCAAGTAAGAAAGTATTTATCATATTTATTTTTGCCAATTGAATGGCATATTTTATGTTCACAATTTCCTCTTTTATTAATCTTATTTGGTTTTGTATGCTGATGGCAATTTCGCTTATAATTCCCTCATCTTTTCTAATAGCATTTATTAAACTATTGGTGATTTGTATTATGCTGTTAAATTTTTTTTCTAACTGATTGTTAATAATGACCTGTTGGTTGTTATTTGAAATTATTTTATTGATATTTTGTTCCAATAGAAGGAAATCATCGTGGTCCGGTGTTCCAGCCACATATTTCCACGCGGTGCCCAACAAACTGATGGCTCTAGTGGTTATATTACGGAATGGGGCAGTTATCGTTTGAAAAATTAAATGGGTTTGAGTGATTTCATGATTTAATGTGTGGTAATAACTACTGGTTTTTAGGGTTTGTTCCGTGTGCAATGTCAGTTTGTCAAGTGCGTCTTGTATTTGTTCCAGGTTTATTACATGGATGAGTCTCGATGTCGTCGTTTGTTTTCCCCAGTCCTTTGTAAATAGTCACCGTCTGTGCGTCTGTATAATTTGTAATGTCCATAGTCCCGTTTGTTACGGTCACCGCCCATATTATCAGTATTCTATAAGGGGGAAAAAAATGTAGTCGTTTTTATACCCTTGCAGAGGGTATTATAATTTTGACCAGAAGTTTGTAACGCAGTGAAGGAGACATTTCCGACCCTATAAAGTATATATATTCTTGATCAGCATCACCAGCCGAGTCGATCTAGCCATGTCCGTCTGTCCGTCTGTCCGTCTGTCTGTCTGTCCGTCTGTCGGTTGCTATGTAAACTAGTCCCTCATTTTTGAAGCTATCGGGCTGAAACTTTGCACCGACCCTTCAATCTGTTGCAGGTAGTTTATAAGTCGGAACGGCCGGAATCGGAACACTACATCACATAGCTGCCATAAGAACGATTGGGAAAAAGTTCCAAAATTTCGCCATTTTTAAAGATAATTTATTTATTTCTTGGAAAACTCTATTTAATAGCAATTTTAACATATCCTGAAAGTTTCATCAAAATCGGACTACTATATCCTATAGCTGCCATAGGAACGATGGGAGAAAATGGGTCATTGAGCATAACTAGTTATTATCATTCTTGAGAAAAACAGTTTTCATAGACAGTAAAGCCTTTTTAGAAATTTAAAAACCCAAAAATCGGATTACTATATCCTATAGCTGACATACAAACGATTGAACGGTTTAAAAGCAACTAGCCTGCAAGGGTATTCTAAGCTTCGGGTACCGAAGCTAGCCTTCCTTTCTTGTTTATGTTGCTTTTGTGAACTATTCTACCTGCTTCTGTTACTACGGTAGTGGCCCTATTTTCTCTAACAGTTTCTTTTTTGAATCTGGGGGATAATTTTGAACCCAGTCTGGTGTTTATTTTCACATAGATTTCATCTCCTGGTTTATATGTCTTAATGGTTTTACGATTTTTGTTATGAAATTTTAAATCTCTGTCCTGTTTTTCTTTAAGTCGGTCAATGTTGTCTTGTCTTGTTTTTGTGTAATCTTTGGGGCTTGTTGTTATCACTCTGCCAAAAAAAACTTCAAGTGGGTTTTTTCCTGTGACAGAATGGATTGTATAATTATATTCGTAAACAGCTCTCTCCAAAAGTTCTTCGAAATTTCTGTGTGTTTCATCTTTTTTTATGCATCTCATTATTTCTGAAAGGGTAGAATGGAATCGCTCGATTTGGCCGTTTACGGTACTTTTATAAGGAGGTGCTTGGAAGATCTCAATATCAAGCTGATCTGTGAGCATGAAAGTAATTGAAGCAGAATTGAGCGATTTTTCGTTGTCCATAATGACGTATTTTGGGACTCCAAAATAAAAGAGAATGTCCCTTAATGAATGTCGGATATCTTCTATTGCTTTGATTTTATTATTCGAACTTGTGCTAGTTTAGAAAATTTGTCTATTGCAGTGAGTACTAGTTTTTTTTCTGTAGAGTAGATATCGATGTGTATTATTTGACTTGGATATTCTGGTATAGGAGTTTCTTTTAGTTCTGGATTTGGGCGGTGTCTGTCATATTTTCCCTCTTTGCAAATTTTACATTGCTTTACTATGGTATTTATTTTGTGTTTCATTTTGGGGAAGTAAAATTTCTCGGACAATTGGAGTTTATTTTCCTGTGAATTTCGATGAGCCCTATTATGAGCTTTCAGTATTTCTTCTTCTTGATCAGTTTCGTTCGTCAAATCTATTACCTTAGATTGTGTGAAACGGATTTTTATGTTGCCGAAATTATCTGGGTAGATTGTTTGAATTTTCCCCATTACATCTTCGGATGTTTGTATTCCGTTTATGATAGAGGGATTCAAGTGTTTCCGAAGTATTGTTATTAGTTCGTCTGAGTCATATTTTTGTCGGTAAATTCGTGTCTGTGAAAGGTCGGGAAGGGAATGCTAAACTTGTAAGCTGAAGATTCGGCCTTGTGAAGGAAAATCTGGTTTTTAAATGCATTAATTGGAACTTCTATACTAAGAATTAAATTGTGTCCTGAGCGAAGAAGGACACATAAGCAAAAGGGCAGCCCTGACAGCCCTTTTGCTTATGTGTCCATCTTCGCCTCTCAACATTAATGTGAGTGGCTTTGCGAGCTGGCATAGTCCCTAATAAATCTACTGTAGTATCCGGAGAGCCCCAAGAAAGCTCTCAATTCACGGACTGTTCTCGGAAGAGGGTTGGTTTCTATACCCTTGTCAGATATTATGAATCCCAAGTACTCTACCTTTGTTTTAAAGAACTCGCACTTGTCCAGCAGACACTTGATGTTTGCTTTGTACAATGTATCAAAAATTAAAGTCAGGTTCTCAATATGTGACCTTTCGTCTTTGCTGAATACAATTATATCATCGATATAAATATAGCATATTTTTCCTATATGTTCACGGAGGATATCGTCTAAGGCTCGTTGGAAGATTGATGGAGAGTTTTTCAAGCCGAAAGGGAGACGTGTGAACTCGTACTTTGCATTATTTATTGAAAAAGCTGTCTTTTCAATATCAGAATTCTTCAATTTGATCTGGTGAAAGCCACTTTTAAGATCGAGAACGGAAAAAAGCTTGTTGTTAGCTTTTCAAGCACTTCATTTATTTCGGGAATGGGGTATTTGTCTGCCACTGTCACCTTATTAAGTTTTCTATAATCAATTACTACGCGATATTTTTTTTGTTTGAAGCGTCGAGCTTCTTAGGCACAATCCACACAGGTGAATTGTACGGAGACCGCGATGGTCGTATGATGCCATCTTCTAGTAACCGAGAAATTTGTTTGTCGACTTCATCTTTGAGGGACATCGGATATTGGTAAAATTTTGAATAATATTCGTTCGTATTTCCGCTGTCACGTTAGTCGTGTAGATCAGTTTCTCGTCAGCTCTGGCAAATAGTTGTGGGTAGTATTTCAATAATTCAAGTAATTCTGTTTTCTGGTTTTCGGACATGTGGTCGGTACGTGGACTTATATTGTTAACGGCATTTATTTTTTTCACATTTATGTAAACTTTGACCCTATTATTAATAATCATATAATTTTTGTCTGTGTGGATTACTGTTTTTAACTCTCTGAGGCTATCGTTGCCAAGGATAGCGTCAAATGATTTTTAAAAAGGCAGAATAAAAAATTTAATCGGTATCTTTTTGATATTGAACAGATTGGTCATCTTATGGTGTGTAATCGTAATTTTTCCTCCTACTGTCATGGCTTCAAATGGTTCTTTGTTAGTGATTGGGTTTGAAACTAATTCTGGTCTTATATAATTTCTATTAGATCCTGTTTCAATTAAAATTTTTAAAATTTTCCCTTGCTCCACTCTTGCTTCGAAATATGGTAGGGTGGAGCTTACTGCTCTAAAAAATGTACGTCAGAATATTGTTCCTCGGTCTCATAGCTGTCAACGTACTGCTCTTGGTACTCATTAAGTGTTTCATCGTAATCGTTATTTTCCTCATAGCCAGCAATGACCTGTTCGTATTCTGTAGTAAGTGTCTCTTGTTCATTCATTTCCGTATTGGTCTCATTACTCTCTATATTGAAAGTACGTTGTCTCTTTTCGTCTGGTTGTGGGGGGTTTGGATTTGGAGGACGTTTACCAGCGTCAAAGTGTGGGCGATTCCTATAATTAATGTGTCTAGTTCTCATGCTTGGATCTACGTCCATTGGTTCTGGGCGCGGTTGCGGTTTTGGTGCCGTAGGGCGAGAAGGGGCAGCATACTGCTGCTGTGGGCGTTGGTCAACAAAGTTTTGCCGTGGGGCAGAGAATTATTGGTTTCCATAATTTATAGGATTGTGTCGGAGCATGGGTATCGGGTGTTGTTGTCTATAATTTGGGTTACCATACCGAGGTGCATTTGGTTGGTATTGATAGAAATTATTTCTTGGAGGCACTGGTGGCGGTTGTTGGTAAGAAAAATTAAACGGAGGTGGGTGACTACGTGGTGCTGGTATAGGTCTCTGATTCTGCACCCTGAAATTTGATTGTTGACCTTTTGACACAGCATAATTAGTGCGATATGTTTGATTCTCAAGTTTGAGACACAAATGTAATGCTGATGGGGGATCGGCTGGTTCTTTTATACCCAGAAGTCTGGGCAAGTCTCCACGCAATCCTCGCACGAAAGTATCTAATGCCTTGTCTCTATATAATTTGGTCATGGTGAACTCTGCCTCTTTTCCTAGACCCATGCTACCTATCTTGTTCAATAGCAATGACAGATGCTTATAAACGGCTTGGTGAAATTCTTCAACCGTTTGTTGACTGCTCTGAACCATAGTGGTCATCTGATACTCAAGATTTCCTAAATCTCGCTTGTCAGCATAATTGAGAGCCAAGCACTTCGATTTCGGTTCTTCGTATTCCTTAATGGCTGCTACCTTTTCAGGGTCAGTTGTAGCCCCGTTTCGGGTCAATACGAAGCCAAGGTATTGGACAATTTCTTTAAAGAAATGGGTATTTTCTTGTGAGACGGTCATGTTGGCTTGGCTTAACTTTTTCAGGACCCAGTCAATGTGCTTGACATGCTCTCTTTCGTTTTCCGAAAAGATAATGACATCGTCCACATAGACGTAACATGATTTCCCTATTTGCTCCCTCAAGACGTCATCTTTTGCCCTTTGAAAAATGCTACCAGCATTTTTTAATCCAAAAGGCAAACGGCATAATTCATACTTTCCTCCGTTGACTGAAAATGCGGTTTTTTCGCGATCTTGCTCCGCCAGAAAAATCTGGTGATAGCCGGATTTTAAGTCTAGGGTTGTAAAGTATTTGGCTTTGCCAAGGCTTGTCAGTATTAACTCGATACTTGGCAAGGGGTATTTATCAGGAATGGTTTTTTCGTTCAGTTTCCTGAAGTCGATTACCAAACGCTTTTCCTACTACCTGTCTCATCTAATCCTTTTTTATCGACCACCCAAGTTGGATTGTTGTACGGTGATCTCGACGGGGTAATAATATTAGTAGGTTTTTTATTTCTTTATTAACAAACTCTGAGACACCCATTGGGTGTGGGTACGTTTTAGAGTACACTGGGTTGTTATCCTCAGTGCGAATAGTTGCCACAACATTTGTGTTGTACGGCAAGGTTTGAGTTGCGTCGGAGAAGACCTTAGATCTTTTTTTCATAATTTTGATGAACTCCTTTTTTACTGACTCTGGAACGACTATGTCCTCTATGTTGGTAAAGTTAACACTGTCGCAATCATGGAACTGCAGGTCCTCAGACACGGAACCATATAGAATTTTTTTAGTTTGCATATTGATGGTTGCTCCCACCTGCGTTAGCAAGTCGAAGCCTACGATTCCGTCAAAGATTGATAGGGAATCTAATATAAAAAATGGGAATATTGTTCCCAAGACGCTTATTAGGCACTTTTGTTTATGTAGTTGGACCCGTGAATGGAATCCACGCGAAACGGCGAGGCTACTGGCGTTATATTTTTTGAAGCTCCTTTACGGGCTTTCTATAACTTTTCGCTGCCCCTGTGTCAACAAGAATTTTTAAATTTCTCCCAGCCAGCCGTCCTTTGATGAACGGTAGCCGGGATCGCTCACTAAAAAATTGAGAAGGTCATGGGAGTCGACCGAGTCGCTGTCGTCTTCGATTGCGCTCAGCGCGGCTACCGCAGCGCTATCATACTCTTGGTCTTTGGCACTGGCGGTCTGCTCGATGTTGTTAAGCCGCTGGCGCCTTTGGTCAGTTATCCTATCTGAGGAGTTTGGTCTTTTTGAATTTTTTGCCTGCGAATTTTGAGCCTGTGCTACATTTTGGTTCTGTGTAACGTGTGGGTGTTGCTTGGACTTGGAACTCGATGGATTCCAGTCCATGGGCTCTGCTGCCTGACGTGGATGGCCACGGTCGGCCCAATTCTCTGGCTTACGCCCAAAATCATTTTGTTGGTTCTTATCTGTTTTCTTAAAATAGTGAGGATTCTTCTGGTTCCCTTGTTTGTCGGGAGCGCGGTACTGACCCTTACGAGAGTCAGAATTCTGTGTCTTCTGCTCCACTGCCCTAGCATACGTTGCCGCGAACTGGCTTCATTCGATGCTGCCTTCAGCTTCCCTAGCTAATGCCAATGCCAATGGAAGGTCTTTTGGCTGCGCCGGAAATACAACAGCCCTCAGGTTTTTTTTTGGCCTGAGATAAACACGTGTAGGGCGTCCGCCCTTACCTCTGTGTTGAGTAGTGTGGCTCTTTCCATGTCGTGGGACATGACAATTTTATTTGTGACGAGGGTTAGCTTGCGCTCAACCTCGTCTTAGTATTGCATGAGGCTTTGATCGCTTTGACGAACCGCCTCAAGCTGTTGTCGCAACAGCCGCAACGAAGTTTTGTCCGCGTAGGAGCAGTCTAATCTTGCCAGAATGGCATCGAAATTAAGTACAGTGTTTTGTGATACCAGCAACACTCGTGCTGGGCCCCTTATTTTATTCTTGATTATGGTAACGGCTTGATAATGGGCACAGCTGCCCTGGCAAGGTTAAAAAAGTTCGTATGCGTCCGTGGCAGATTGTCTCTACTCGTCTTGCTCACCGTTAAACTCTGGCACTAACTTAATTACATGGAGCGGTATATCGCATGGGGGTGCTCCTGGCTGCACTGAGACTCTTTGGTATGCCTCCACCTGTGGGGTCTCTACGCGCATGTTTTGTAACTGTATATTAACGGAGTTGATTTGGGATTCAAATTCTGCCCGGAGTCTAATCTCCTGTTGCGCCAAGGCGCCCTGTATAATGTTTTGCAATTCGTTCGCGTTCATTATGTCTTCTTCCTCTTCAATTTGAACCTGTCTTGGTCTAAAGCCTTGAATCTCTTCTTCTTCACTACCACTTATAACCTCCCTTTTAATTTCTCTATATGGACCTGGAAAGCTCATTAAAAATTTGAACTTATGCCACCTAATTTATACGAGGTTCAATATATGGTATATATTAACGTGTTTAATGTTTTCTTTTCCAATAAAAGAAATTAAAAACGCAAAGATTTATATTTTTAGGTTTTATTGAGTCAAACGTTTGTATGCTTTAAGAGTTAGCTTAAGACTGAAAATTGTGCATGTTACAATCTATAAAGAAACCTCGGCCACGACCGCCGCCAATTTGTTTACATCTCAGATCTGGACCGGCCTTTTGTTTACATTAGGGCGCTGCGACCAATCTTTGTTTACATCATTGCGCCGGACCGGCTTATGTTTATTCTAAAGCGCTGGTGGCCGATTTTGGTTTTCAACTTAAACCTAAAGTGCTGTGGTTGCTTTATTTATTCAGCTGAGGGCTGATTGTGAGAATATCAAGAGCAAGCGAAAATAAGCTTGATCGGTTATTGTTGACAATTAGAGACGGCGAGAAATGAACATGTCACTTATGAATTAAAGTTACCATTATACTTAAAATTAACAATGAAAGAGTAGTAATAACTATTATTTTGTATATTTTGTTTTCATAGTTATGTTCAAAAATTATTTCCTTCGCCTCAATATATGACAGAGGCTTTAATTTTGTAACGTTACTGTTCACATAAACTCTTCGTGTGTAGTCTAAGTTTGTATTGGACACCGATATCTCGCTCAATATTACTGAGCAACCGTAAATTTTGATTAGATTATTTCCTTCGATTGAGAGTGGTTTTTGGTAAATTCCATGTTATTAATATGTTCGGTTCAATATAATTAGTTTGTGTAGCTAAATGGGTTTTAGTAAATCTACAGCTGATGTTAGTTTGTTTTATGATGCCTAATAGGCATGGATTTTTGGTTAATTGTTTTTTATCCTTATTGTATAATTCGTTCTTATGCAAATAGTACTTATACTGCAGTTCATTCTGCAAAACATTCTGATTCTGGTCGGGGTAAGGCACGATCTCATACACCGGTGTTCTAATTATTTCTTTCGGAATGTGGGATATTATCAAAATTTCATTTGTGTCAGACCTAAGCCAAGTTGATGTCTTTATACCTAAAAGTTTCTCCGAATTCACGTTTGAAAGATAGTCGTGTTTCAACAATTTGGGATTAAAGATCCCCAATCTACTCATCTGCATACCCATCTCCAAGTCCTCTATGTATTCCGCGAAGTGCTCCAAATTGAACACCAACAAATCAAGCAACCTGGCCCTCTCTGTGTTCACTCGGTTTCTGTTCAAAACCTCAACGCCCTGGTTGACCGCGTCAATCACGCGATTGAGTTCGTTCATCTGAACACTATTCTGAGCTATTGAATTTATTTTTTTGTTCAAGTTCTTCCCTATCATTGCTATCCAAAGTCCCAAACAAGTACTTGTATGCTGTTCCGACAAAGTTCATCAAACCCCTCTTGTTTCTCCTGACTATTCTAATCCCGTTCATCTCTCTCTGCAATTTCTCAGTTAAATATTGAATCTGTACCATTTCCTGGAAGTCAACAGCTTCCTTTATTAATTTAGTGTACGTGTCCTCGGTCTTAGTCAAATTTACCGTTAGACAATGATACTCATAATCATCCGGTACATCAACCGAACCGACTTCAAAAAGTAAGTAACCATTATTCGATGTTATTGGATTTATTTCCATGAATTGGTGGCTACCTCCCGGCAACAGCGCTGACACCATCAGTAGAAAAAACACGACAGTTATTGGGCCCGATCTTGACTTTGTTCCTCCTCCTGTAAATATTTACTTTTGTTTAATTTCTTTTGTTTCTGGAAATTGGTCTTATAGTGCTTAATCTTTCGACCTCTGTTAGTCTCCTCAAAATGGTCTCTATCAACCTGCTCTATTTTGCCAGTAGGCTTATATGGGTTTTCTAGTTTTCCGTGAATTATGGGTGCCTTCCTGAACCTAGTGTCAATCTCAAACTCGTGTCGTTTCCTGTTGATACCCTCAATTCTAGCCTCCTTCACCTTCTGATTACTGTAACCAGGTGTTCCTGCGTAAATAAAAACATGTGCCGGGGTTCTGCCAGTTGTGTTATGCTTTATTTTGTGATTATATGTGTACAATATTATGTCCATCCTCATAAGACGATTCTCTTCATTATCATCGGTATTAATTATTCGAATTTTTTCGTTTATCGTTTTATGCAACCGCTCCACGTCTGCAATACCGTTTTTACTCGTTGTTATCTGTATTCTAACGTTTTCCTTGGCCAACCACTCTTTAAGTGATATGCTCATAAATGCACTATCCCTATCTGTTTTTAGCGTTATTGGTTTTCCCATATTATTAAAAATTCGGACGAGTCCTCTTCTGACTTCCATCCAGTCCTTACCATCCAATTCAATCGCGCTTGCAAACTTTGAGTACAAGTCAATACATGTTAAATAAATCTGATTCTTGATAGTATAAATGTCTGCTACGTATATATCTCTACAATTTTCTGCCTCTGGAGTAATATTTAATGTATGCGATGTGTCCCTGTGCTCGATCTTAGCACGACTGCAAATCTCACATTCGTTTATTATATTTTGAATAAGTTTTTGAAAATCCGGATAGTAAAATGTCTCTCTAAACAACCTAACCATCTTCTCAATTCCCAAGTGTAATAGTTTTTTATGATTGCTCAAAACTATCTCTTTAAATTCTGCGTAACCTTCTATGTCTTTTAATTTTATATTTGCCCTTAATATCCGAGTCGTCCTTGGATTCATGATTTCCTGGAATGCCTTTTGTATGACCACAAAGTCCGCCTCATCTTCGATGTACATCGCGCTCGTCTTATTACAAAAATGATCTATCAATATTTGTTTAGCCTTTTCCTTATTAATATCCAAATATTTAATTCTTATTTTAACTTTCTTAAAATAATATGCCACTTCTACACTTTCCGTGTCGCTCCTAATCATTTCCACCTGTCTCTTAAAGTAATTAAGTGGTTTTTCTGTTATTGGTGTCAAATTATGATCATCTTCTACAGCGCTGTGAGCTGTAGCACCTGTACTACTTTCCTCGTAATAACCCTCCTCAATACGAACCCTAGATAGGGCATCTGCCACATGATTCAACCTTCCCTCCAAATATTTGATGTCAAAGTCATACTCACACAACCTTATCTTCCATCTCTGCAACTTCATATTAGGCTCTCTAATATTACTCAGCCAAACCAAGGGTTTATGGTCACTCAATACCTCAAACTTTCTTCCGTACAAATAAGGCCTCAACATCTTTGTTGCCCACACTATGGCCAATAATTCTTTCTCTATTGTACTGTAATTCTCTTCATGCTCATTCAACGTTCGACTGATGTAGCTTATCGGCTTGTTTTCCTGTGAAAGTACAGCCCCCAGTGCAACATTACAAGCATCTGTTGTTAGTTGAAATCTTTTAGTAAAATCTGGACAGACCAATATAGGATCACTTATGATCAATTGTTTTAATTTATTAAATGCCTTCACATAACTCTCATCATTTATTATAACCCTAGCTCCTTTTTTCAGGCACCTTGTCATGGGTTTTGCCACATTAGCAAACTGTGGAATGAATTTCCGATAGTAGCCACAAAGACCAAGAAATGACTTTACCTCCCTCTGAGTCCTCGGGATAGGAAACTTCACTATAGCCCGAACTTTTTCTGGATTTGGTTTGACGCCATCTGGTCCAATTCTATGACCAAGAAAATCTGCTTCTCTTTTCATAAATTCGCACTTGCTTAGTTGCAGTTTAAGGTTTGCCCGTCTTAATCTCTGAAATACCTCTCGCAACGAGTTCAAATGTTCGTCGAGTGACGTTGAAAATATTATAATATCGTCCAGATACACAAGACAATGTTTATTTATTAAATCTCTCAGCACATGGTTCATACATCTCTGAAACGTCGCCGGGGCATTTTTCAACCCGAATGGCATGCGCGTGTACTCAAAATGTCCATACTTCGTTGAAAATGCGGTCTTGCTTATAGATCTACTGTCCATCTCAATATGATGAAAGCCCTTGGCCAAATCAATTGTTGTAAAATACTGGCAACGTCCCAGCTTGCCGAGTATCTCATCCATATTAGGGATGGGAAATTTGTCACTTATAGTTATTTCATTTAATTCCCTATAATCTACTACGATTCTAAATTTTTCCTTGCCTGAGGCATCTGTCTTCTTTGGCACTATCCACAATGGACTGCAATAGGGTGACTGGCTGTGCCGAATAATTCCCTGATCTAACATCTCTTTTATTTGTTTCTCGACTTCCTGCTCGAAAGCGAGTGGGTAACCATATGGTTTCCTGTATACTGGATTTTCATGCTGAGTAT
The DNA here is from genome assembly GCA_021224005.1 of Drosophila setifemur. NCBI lineage: Eukaryota > Metazoa > Arthropoda > Insecta > Diptera > Drosophilidae > Drosophila > Drosophila setifemur. The sequence continues at coordinate 17,060 of JAJJHY010008683.1, read as the reverse complement.
TTATCTCATGTTTAACAACACTCGTGAATGTCAAATTATCACCTTCACGGTATTGAATGTCATCATAATTTTTTAATAGACAAAGTAGTTTACTTTTTTCTTCATTATTCAGACCATCAAGTCGGTACTCCTGCGCCGCTTCTATCTCATTGCTTATCGCGTAATTTATTTCTTCCGTATAATTTTTCGGCTTCAACAGTGCCCTAAACGACTTTTCTGCGTTTGGGTCCCACAAAAGTTGTCTTATATTAAACTCTCTCTCACTTATCAATATTGTGCCGCTAAAATAATTAATAACGGCATTGTTTGCCAACAACAAACTCCTACCCAAAAGAATGTCATAATGGGGAGAAAAATCACGTATGTAAAATACCTGATCCTGTTTAAAAAGCCCATTCGGTGCCATAGACACACTCTCCTTCAATCTTATAGCTCCGTCCATAGTTCTAACACAAATCTGTCTCTGCGAAACCGGAAAATTAAAAAAATTTCTTCTCATCAAATTAATTGACGAACCCGTGTCGACCAGACACCTGAAACGTTGGTTATTAAATACTATTTCTATGTACTGGTTTGTTCCGAGGCTCCTGCTGGAAAATTTTCGTGTTCGTACTGCCTCTCTCGGTTATCCTGACGCTCATTCATATTATTATTATTATACTGGTTACTAACCTGATTCTGGTACTGACCATTATTCTCAGATTGATGATAGTTCTCATCAACGTGCATTCTTCTTGAGTCACTAGTGCTTTCTCGCATGCGTTTAAAAGCCTGATTTGGTATATTACCACCCTGATAATTATTATTTTGGTTATAGTTCATTGGGTTATTTATTTGTGCTTGTTGCAATCCTTGTGCAAAATTTTGAGTCAATCTCCTGTTCTCATCGAAAGCATTACTTCTGTTAACCTGCCTATTTGAAGGCTGTTGGGGGGCATTCCGCTGATAATTATTATTCTCACGGACATTCTGTGGTTGTTGGAAATTATTTTGTGGGTAAGTATTACGCGTATTGTTAGTAAAATTATTGTTAAAATTTTGGGATTTATTTTTGGAGTTTCCATTTTTATTAAACTCACTCCAGATCAGATTCTTCGTAAAAACCCTCCATCTGGGCCACTTGCTTCAATTTCAAAATTGTCGAAATATCGTATCTTACCAAAGACATGAAAAGTCTATCTGGTAATTTTCTGTGTATCAAATTCTTTACAGTATTGTTCATGGCATTTGTGTATAATCTGGAATTCTCAAGGTCTTTTTCTAACTCTAACTTATTGCTAATTATTAAAATGCGGTCTCAACGTCATTGCAGAACTTACGAAGATTGCCTTGGAAGGTGGTGTTGTAAAGTCTTCTCAGCAGCTCCTCGACTGGTGTTTGCGTCTTGTATTCGGCTATTAGGGCCTGCCTTAGGTTGGGCCAATCGTTGATATGCAGCATCTGGAGTATCTTCTGTGCCTCACCAGAGATTTGGAGCTCAATTGCTCCGAAGATGATACTTTGTTGTCGCTCATTATTCGTGCCGTACAGTTGTAGCAAATAATCCACTCTTCTGACAAACGGAGCCAAGGCGGACGGCTCACCTTCGAACTGTGGCACATTTCGAAGTTGTTGAAGAAGCTGGCTTAAGTTTTGGTCAGTTAACACTCCCTGAGCAGGTATTGGAACATTGTTTGCGCGTGATGGTTCCATCTTTGTTTTGTTTTTTATTCTTTGTCACTAATTCAATGTTTGTTTGACGACCGAATTGGATTTATACGTCGATTGAATTTTTTACAGACACGAAAGGTTCTTTTGCGGATAGTACTCTCACTCGAAACAGATTCGACACAATTGCAATATGTGCTCAATTACACTGGATGATCAGAAATGGATCGTATCGCTCGCGAACCGTAAATTGTTTCGTTATGTGATTATTAAAGCACTATCCTACCGACTGCGCCATTAACGTGTTTAATGTTTTCTTTTCCAATAAAAGAAATTAAAAACGCAAAGATTTATATTTTTAGGTTTTATTGAGTCAAACGTTTGTATGATTTAAGAGTTAGCTTAAGACTGAAAATTGTGCATGTTACAATCTATAAAGAAACCTCGGCCACGACCGCCGCCAATTTGTTTACATCTCAGATCTGGACCGGCCTTTTGTTTACATTAGGGCGCTGCGACCAATCTTTGTTTACATCATTGCGCCGGACCGGCTTATGTTTATTCTAAAGCGCTGGTGGCCGATTTTGGTTTTCAACTTAAACCTAAAGTGCTGTGGTTGCTTTATTTATTCAGCTGAGGGCTGATTGTGAGAATATCAAGAGCAAGCGAAAATAAGCTTGATCGGTTATTGTTGACAATTAGAGACGGCGAGAAATGAACATGTCACTATATAATATATGCTAATATAGTATATGGCCGAATACTCCGTTCGGCAGGCATAACACTTTAATATTTTTTATAATTATATTTGTTCTATTCAATTTTATTTTCACAATTAAAAATTTTGTCTGGGCTGCCGGTCACAATTGCAAAAAATTTTATTATTTTTTTTTGAAGCGTGTCCAAGTTATATTTATTTTCACGAATTATAAGGCGCACTTTTAATGTATTCAATTTCTGTGTTTGTTTTTTGAAGCCGTAAATTTATTAATCAGCCCACTTACATGTTTTCCTTGAAACCTTTAAGGGTCGCTAATTCGATTGATCGTTGGGCGCCAATTATGAATGGGCCAATGGGACCCAGGCACGGCCCCCAAAGGCGGCATGCTGAGTCGGCATCTAGAAACACTAGGTTGATGCAAGAATCATCCGAGATTTCTACCGACTGTTTGTTACCCTTCAATAATGTTAACTTATATCCATTCCCAATAATCCGTTGAAGTAGGAATGGAATTTAAAAAGGAGTAAGTCCACGTTCCCCTGTACGTTGAACTCATGGGGAAAGGCTATAGATATTTTTTGGTGGATTTGGAACTTGTCCAGTGCTGTTTTGATTGTAATAGGAATTTCTAATTTTGATTGGTTAGACTGTGGGGAAAATTCGGGGTCTAAAAATGAGTTTTTAGCGCCCGTATCAATTAGAAATTTTAAAGGTTGTTTCCAGTGAAGTTTGAGTAAAATGTACGGTAATGTTGGGCCGTGGCTGCTGGTTTATGTATCCTGTTGTTTCTCCGAGGCATCTCTTTGAAAATTCTGATGGTTATCTGCATTAGTAATCGAGTTTACCTCCTCGATATTATGGAGGCTGTGTGAGGGTTGGCTTGGAGCGTTAAATGGGTTGAACCTGTTTGATTTGGGGTTTCTGTCTGTTTGTTTATTATTGTCTCTGGTGTTGTAAGAAGGAAGTTTGAATTTTCATGATCGTTTCGGTTGTTTCTGTTAGTGCGGTCAAATCTGTTGTTACGTTCACCCTGTTGGTTTGGGTTGTGGCGATTGTTACTAGTCATGTTGTGCATGTTTTGGGAATAAGCCCTCCTATTGCTGAAAAACGCTTGTTCGATTTGGCAATGTTCATAAGCTTCTTCAATGCTCTTGGGATTTTTTATCCGGATTATGGTTCTAAGTGGGTCTCTTAGCCCGGACACAAACGCATTCAAGCTAACTTCATTGTAAACGGACTTCTTTGCCTCGATTACGCTAGATGGTTGGCCGTTGTTTGAAAGTATTGAGAAGAGTTGACTCTTAATTCTGGATATTCCAAGGATAATTGAACCAGTGTTAATTTGTCTGGGTAGGCCTGTAATTCGCTGAGAAGGCTGGCTTCACTTTTCTTTTGCTTAAGTAAAGTCTCAAGAGACTACTTTTTATTTCATCCCAGTTTAGCCAGGAGCGTAAGCAGTTCATAAGGAGTTTGGTCACTACCCCTAATAAGCATAATAATCTCCTCGACATTGGTTATATAGTGAAATTATTGGTTTTCACACCAAGAGTCGAACTAATGCTGGGCCAGTGGCTCACTGCAACGATGAACAAAATAAAACAAAAAAAATATTTTCCGGCGGACCGGCGGATGCTGCTGCTTTATTTCGAATTCAACTTAGGACTGAAAATGTGAGTGAGTTGCCGAACAGTGGCAACTCAAATGTTTACATTAGGTATTGTGAGCGTCTCTTGAGAGTTCGCTTTGGAGTTTGCCTATCAGCAGTTTTCTGATATGATGCTGTGTGGTCTGTTTATGTTTATGTTACGCGACTGCTGAGTGGTCTGTCTATGTTTATGAGTTCGCGTTGAGTTTACGTTACTTCCCCCTCCTTAAGAGGCGAGTTTGCGAGACATGGTGATATAGTCGGGTATGAATTATTATGAATTAGCATAATTTGATTACAATGGCCATATTTAAGGCATAGGGTAATTATTAATAATGTAATAGTGACGATTATAATTAGTACATATGTTATTTTATTGTTTTCCGTTACTAGTTTTACCATGTCGATTTGTTCAATTGCTTTAATCTTTGTTATATTTAAAGGCAGATACAAAGGTGTGAGGTCTATTTCTGGTACAAAGTCGTTGCGCTTAATTAATTTAATTCATTTAATTGTAACTGACATTGATTTATTTTTATGATTTTGTTTCCACTGATTTCTAATTTAGTTTCTATTTTTTGACAGTTATGTTGTACTTCGGTCTTGGACAAATTCCAAGTTAGAATTGTGTTGGGTTCAATGTATTTGATTATTTCAACATTTGGTACTCGTACAAAATTGCATAGTGGATTTGTATGCATTAAAATTAGTGATATACATTCATCATTGATTTCTTTATTTTCGGTATTAAAAATTTTATTTTTATTTTGAAAATATGCTGTAATTTTAGGATACTCGAACTGATAACATTTATGATCGGGGTAGGGTATGGTTTGGGTTTGGGTGTTGATGGATTGTGATTCAGTTGGAATATGGGAATTTATTAGTATTATGTTTTCCTGGTAGTTAATCCAAGTAGATGTTTTTATTGAAAGTATGTTTCGAGCGTTTACATTGTTGAGTTTGTCGTAATTCAAAAGTTTTGGATTGAAAAGTCCCAGTCGTGACATTTGCATACCCATTTCTATGTCGTCGATGGTTTCAATAAATTTTGTCAATTCATATGATAATGTGTCTTTCATAAGTCGTTTATTTGCGTAATTTTGTGTCTGTTCTATGGCGTGATTTATTTGTCCTATTAGGGTATTGATTTCGTGCAGCTGGATGGTGTTCCGTAAAGTAGTATCGAATTTCTTTTGAAACTCAACTCTATCGTTTTCGTCCAAGGTACCAAACAGGAATTTAAAGGTTGAGCCTATTATGCCAAAACAGTCCTCGTTTTTGTCTGTATTCGCGATGCATGGTTATTCCCGCCAGCTCTTTCATCAATTTCTTTTATAGGTATTTTAAGCGGGGTGAATCCCCAAAATTCAATACTTGGTTACAAAGATATTCTCCTGTCGAAATTAATTCAGTTACATTAATACGTAAGCAATGATGTTCTACTTTGGTTGGCAATTGTAGTGGTTTGTCAGAAAATATCAGATATCCGTGATCCGTGTCCACGTTGTTTATTTGTAGTTGTTGAGCATGGCATGAAGTAATTAGTGCTAATATTATTATGATCAATTGCCAGGGACCTGTGGGAATTGGATTTTATTAATTTTCTTGCGTTTCTTAAATTGGCCTTTGTAGTAATGTTCTAATGATCTATTTCAGTCAATGATTTGGAAATGGTCTGGTCCTGTTTGTTCTACATTTTTGTTGGGCTTAAATGGGTTTTCTAATTTGCCTTTTTGTAGGTGTCCTTTTCGATATCTAGTGTCAATTTCGTACTCTTGTCGGTCGCTGTTGATTTTGTTAATTCTGTGTTCTTTGTTTTTCTGAGTGTCCAAATTTGGTTGCCCCGCATAGAGGAATATGTGAGCTGGCGTTTGTCCTGTAGTGTCATGGCTGGTTTTGTGATTGTATACATAAAGAATTGTTTCTATTTTGCTCAGTTTGGCTTCGTTGTCGTCTGCTGTTTTGATTATTCGAATTTTTTCGATTATTGTTTTGTGGAGTCTTTCAATATCGGCTGCGCCGTCTCTGTCAGCTTTCAATAGTGTGGGCTTGCCTAGTTGGTTAAAAATGCGCATGAGTGCATTTTTGCATTCTATCCAATCTTTCGTGGGTATTTGTTCAAGTGTAGCGAACTTCGAATAAACATCAATGCAACTGAGATAATGTTTACCTTCAGATGAATAAATATCTATCATGAATTTGTCACGACAGTGTTCAGGTTTCGGTGTAATTTTCATTGGCATATCTGTCTTGCGATGTTCTGTTTTAGCTAGGTTACAAATGTGACATTCATTTATTATGTTTTGAATAAGTAATTGACTATTAGGGAAATAATAAGTTTCGCCAAAAAGTTTAGTTGTTTTTTGAATTTTAGGGTGTAACAATTTTTCATGAGTGGTTAAGACTAATTCTTTAAACTTGGCATATGAAGGAATATTTTTCAGCAAAATGAGGCTTTGAAGAATTTTTGTATGATTTGTATTCATTATTGTTTGGTGTGCGGCTTGGATTATTTCAAAATCGGCATCGCTGTCTATATGCAAAACACTGGATTTGTTACAGATGTGATCGATCAGGTATGACTCGGCTTTTTCTTTTGTCATTTTATCATAGGAGATGTATGCTATTTGTTTGTTGAAGTAAGTTTCGTGTTTGACATTGGAAGAGCCTTTGAAAAATATTATTTGCCTATTGAATGAATTGACCGGCTTTTCAGTGATGCTGATTAGACTATTGGAATCTTCACTTGAACTATGTTGTGTTTCTTCGTCGAAATGGGTATGTTCTATTTTTATTCGAGATAAAGCGTCTGCCACGTGATTTTTTTTTGCCTTTGATGTATTTAATATCAAAATCGTATTCAGACAGTTTTATTTCTCAACGGGTTAATTTTGAATTTGGGTCTTTCATTTTTTTAACCAACTCAATGGTTGATGGTCGCTCAATATCTCAAAGTGGCGTCCAAGCAAAAAGTGACGGAATGCTTTTGTAGCCCAAACAATGGCCAAAAGCTCTTTTTCGATTGCGCTGTAATTTGATTCATGGTCATTCAGGGTTCGGCTAATGTAACGGATTGGGTGCCCGTCTTGTGATAGTACAGCTCCAAGAGCTACGTTGCTAGCGTCAGTGATGAGAAAGAATTTTTGATTAAAATCTGGTATCTTTAGAATTGGGTCGCTGGAAATGAGGTATTTCAATTTTTCGAATGAAGAAATGTATTCAGGGTCTTCTATGTTTATTTTTGAGTTCTTTTTAGACCCTGTACCCAAAGGGTAAAGGGTATATTAAGTTTGTGCAAATGTATGTAACAGGCAGAAGGAGGCGTGGCAGACCCCACAAAGTATATATATTCTTGATCAGCATGACGAGCTGAGTTGATATAGCCATGTCCGTCTGTCCGTCTGTCCGTCCGGATGAACACACGGATCTCAGCAACTGTAAGAGCTAGAGGAACCGTATTACCAGTGTAGATTCTTCTAATACTGAGTAAATTAGAGTTTATTTTTTTAAGTCGGTGCCACGCCCACCGCCTCCGCAATTTGTATTTGAATTTTTGAACTGCCCTGCACTGCACAATTTTCAAGCTAAAATTTTTTTAAAAATACCCATGCAATTGGAGCATAGATTTCTACCGATCCTGAAAGTTTCATCAAGATTGGTTAATTAGAAAGCGCACAATAAATACCCAAAGTTTACAGGCGAAAAACACAAAAAATCTGTTTATTTGCGCAAACAAACGGTAAATCGCTTGCGTTCGGTGGTTGATTTTTCTCGGAAGTGTCGCTGCGCTGCCACTACCTTCATATACATATGTATGAATGTGTATATACGTATGTATGTATGAATGTGCGTCTTTAATATATTTATACTGTATTAGCTGTCGGTTCAAAAAGTTTGGGTTTGTCGAATGGTTACGACGTTCGACTTAAAACGCGAAGATCTTGGGTTCGAATCCCAGACCGGACTCGGTGGAATATACACATATTTTTTTTTGGTTTTTTTTTTATTTTGCCTAAAACCAAATTTGTACAGGGTCTGTAACAGTCGGGAAACTCGACTGTAACGTTCTTACTTGTTTAATACATGGGTTTGGCTATTTCTGAAAAATTTGGGATGAACTTTCTGTAATAGCCAGTCGGTCCCAAAAATCCTTTGATTTCTTTGGTTTTTGTTGGTAATGGGTATGCTTGAATAGCCTTGATTATTTGTGGATTTGGCTTAATACCTTCTGGTGTTATGACATGCCCTAGAAAAGTGGTTTCTTGTCTTAGGAATTCACATTTGTCCGGCTGTAATTTCAGATTGGCCTCAGCCAGTTTGTCAAAAACCAGTCGAAAAGAATTCAAATGTTCGTCAAGCGATGTAGAAAATATGATCATGCCGTCAAGGTAAACCAGACAGTGTTCATTTAAAAGGGGACGAAGTATATGGTTCATGCAGCGTTGAAAAGTAGCGGGTGCATTTTTTAAACCAAATGGCATACGCAAATATTCGTAATGGCCATTTTTTGTGGAGAAGGCTGTCTTGGCAATAGAGTCAGGATCCATCCAATCTGATGAAAACCCTTTGCCAAATCTATTGTGGTAAAGTAGTTACATTTCCCCAATTTTCCCAATATTTCATCCATATTGGGTATTGGATGTTTATCGCTGACGGTGATTTCATTGAGTTTCCTGTAATCAATCACAATTCTGAACTTCTGTTTACCAGAAGCATCTTCCTTTTTGGGCACTACCCAGATTGGGCTATTGTATGGTGATATACTAGCACGGATAATACCCTGCTGAAGCATATCTTGAATTTGATTATCAACCTCTTGTTCGTAGGCTTGTGGGTGGGTATAATTTGAATATGTTTTTAAATGATGGGTGGTGTTTATTGTGTGTTTTTCTTGATTAGTGAATGTTAATTTATCGCCCTCTTTGTATTGGATATGTTTGTACTGCTTTAATAGGGATTCTGTTCTATATTTTTCTTCAGGATTCAAATGGTCGAGTCTGTAGTTGATAGAACAAGGGGTGGGCTCTTCGAAAAAAGGGGGCACCTGATAACTATCATGGTTTTCATATGTTGGTTCTAGGTTTGATTGGTTTTTTGACTGCTCTTGGATTTCATTGGAGTGGTTTTGATTTAATTCTGTGGTTTGGTTAATAAGCTTATAAATGTTATTATAAATGGTTACTTTTTGGGTTTTGTAATCTATGACAGCTTGGGCCTGCGACAACATATTCCTTCCGATTAGGAGATCATAGTTTGTCGAGAATGGGTGCAGCAAAAATTGTTGTTCGTTTAGGAACAAGTTATTGGGAGGTAAAATTACACTTTTGCTAACAGTGAGTGGCCCATTACTGGTATGTATAAGGCACTCAGTAGCAACGATTGGCAATTTGAAAATGTTGTCAGTCATCATATTGACTGTGGATCCCGTATCTATTAGACATTTCAACTTGCTAACTTTATGGTTAATAGTTATAAATTGTTGTGTTCCGAGGCTGGTAACCGAAAATTCTCGTCCTGTTCGACAGAAATTTCATTAATGGCCTCTTCCTTTGTTTCGTTTGTTATTGGTACTGCTTCTGGCTGTGAATAGTTGGAATACTGTTCTGGATAGTATTCTGGGTAGTAGTAGTAATTTGGATCGTAATAGTAATTGTATTGGTCAATGATTTCTTCCTGATTTCTGGTTTCATTAGTACTCATTGGATAATTGCTTGGGAATGTATTTGTCGGTTGTTGTTGTTGATTATTGTGTAGTCCAAAGCGGTTAGCATCAAAAGCGTTTTGTCGCTGGAAATTGGGTCGTTGTATGTATGGTGTTTGTACATAAGGTCGAGGTGTATTGGTATTATTCGGTGGATGGGCAGAATTATGGTAATTAGATATTGGATGGGGATAAAATGTTGGTGGACGATATGTTTGATGCATGATTGGGGGATAATGTGGTTGAAACGGTGTAATGGGTCTGAATTGGGTATTCTTTGCTTTATTGTGGTTATCAAAATTTTTCGTATCAATGATTTGTTTATTTTGGGGTTTTGAAGCAGTCTTCATAGAGATTTTTCTCTTGCAACAAATTAATCAATGTTCTCAAATCTGGTATGTTACAGTTTACAATTCTTAAATAAATGTTAGTAGGTAATTTCTGAATAAGTGCTTCAATGCTTGCATTAATTAATCTAGTATAGAGTTCAGTTTCAGAAGAATCATTTTCCAAAGCCAACTTACTGGTCAATACTTGTCGTTTAGTCTCGGCTTCTTCCAGGAAAGTGCGAACGTTGCCTTTGAATTGGGTGTTGCGAAGTTCTCCAGTAGTTGACAATTCGGTGTCTGCGGTTTAAAGTTCAGGATTAGTTGTCGTCGTAGTTCGGTCCAGCTCGCCATGTTGGTTGCGCCAATTGTGCGCATCACGTTGCCGCTTATATTGCGCTCAATATTTCCGAAGATGATGTGTTGTTGGCGTATGTCATTAGTCGGGTACAAGGCGAGGATGAAGTCAATACGATTGATGAATGTGTATAGTGGTTGAATCGCCGTGGAATGTCTCCACACCGTTGATTTGACGTTCGACCTGGGCCATGTTGGAATCGGTCAGGGTTTCGGGTTGTGCCATTTTGAATGTTAAATGTTTTTGTTATTTGCGGAGATTTGTTGTGATTTGTGTTGGTTTTTAATGTCAATTTTATTATATTTTATTTTTTTTTATTAGTGTTGCAATACTCTTTGAAGTATGTTGTTGCACTTAATTAAAAGTTCACTTATTTGAATGGTTTTTAGTTTAAGTTTAATTGTTTTTTTAATTAGTACACTTAATTTATTAATTCACTTGTTCTGTTCTTATTTTTAGGTAAGTTGTGCACTCAAGCTGTTTCGTTTTTTGTGGAATAACCAATCGACTTGGAATTATGTTTCCAACGAATTCATGAGTGTCTGTGGTGTTTTGTTTGACACTTGCGTTTTACGGTTTTGCGTTACTGTCGAGGTTAATTAATAACTTAACGCGATATTGACCGCCGCTGGGTGTCGTAGCGAGATTCTTTATCGGATAGCAAATTAACTCTTGTAAGAATTGATAATGAAAATTATCGCATCAATTTGAAAATTATTGCTATCCTACCGACTGCGCCAGTGAAATTATTGGTTTTCACACCAAGAGTCGAACTAATGCTGGGCCAGTGGCTCACAGCAACGATGAACAAAATAAAGCAACAAAAATATTTTCCGGCGGACCGGCGGATGCTGCTGCTTTATTTCGAATTCAACTTAGGACTGAAAATGTGAGTGAGTTGCCGAACAGTGGCAACTCAAATGTTTACATTAGGTATTGTGAGCGTCTCTTGAGAGTTCGCTTTGGAGTTTGCCTATCAGCAGTTTTCTGATATGATGCTGTGTGGTCTGTTTATGTTTATGTTACGCGACTGCTGAGTGGTCTGTCTATGTTTATGAGTTCGCGTTGAGTTTACGTTACTATATACTTGTTGACTTGAGCGGGGTTGCCATCGAAAGTTGGGAGTTCTTTTACAAACGCCAAAATGTCCGTGGGACTAAGTGTTATTGGAACACTGCTAACTCCGCTAAGGGTTGGGGTCATTGAATTGGATCGGTTGGCGGAAGCGTTGTCTGAGTCCATGTTGATGACCGGTTGTTGCATTTCGGGGACTTCTTCAATAACTGCGTCCAGTACAACCGGTGTCGATTTAGAACGTGTGACTCTATGCAAACCTGGTGATCCTCGTAGTACAGAACTTGTGCTTCTCTTTATGGTGTTAGTAAGTTTTTTCGACATTTATTTTTTCTTTCCTACTCTATGAATTTTGGGTTGTTCTGACAAGCGCTACGTTGATTGTGTGTGAGGTTGTGTTGTGTGCTTGGGTTTAATTGTTGTTGATATTTGATTTACTGTAGAGCGTTATTCTGAGCAAAGTAGTGTTAAAATTAGTGTTTCCATATTTAATTGTTCCTTTTAACGGCTGCGCCAGTTACCATCGGAAGCAAGATTTGTCATTCCAGCCAATTGTTGTTGAATAAAAAATAAGGGAACAACCTTGTTCCAGCCAATTGTTGTCGACTACACTTTGTGTATACAAATTCATGTACATTCGATTGGTTTAGTTTTAATAAATGTTTCCTGGGTCGATGCCCCTTGTTAGTTGGGGTGGTTTGGAGGGAGGTGGAGTAACCGGTGTAACAACGATAACTCGCTCATTTGTGTTCTAACCGCTTCGATTTCTACGCTGAACTCGGATTTTAGGCGCTGTTCCTGTTCGCTAAGCGCGTGAGCAACAGCGTTTGCTACAAGGGCTTTTACCATGTCTGCGTTAATTTTTAACTGATTTGAATTCTTCTTTGTGGGTGGAAGTTCTGTCTCCTCACTACCGTCGCTTGCACTTTCTTGTTTATTTTCCCTATATTGCCATCTCATAAGTAGTCAAGGGAAGCTGGGTAGGTTTTAACTGTCAATATTTAGAGGTAAAAATAGCACAATATAGGTCCACCCTAAATTAATTTAGTTTAGTGGCACAAAAATTTGTTTTGAGAAACGGCTGGAGAGTGTAGCAATAGATTTTGGTAATTCAATTGGCTGTAATTTCAACACAGCTGCACTAAACAAATTTTGCACTTAATTCCAAAAAAATTCTCCGGTTCTTCTGAATGTAACACAGGAAATGAAATATCATGCCATATGTTTATTTTTATTTATAAAATATAAGAAATTGTTAGCTCAGACACAAGTGCGGGTAATTTTACTATATTATATTTTCTTGGTGTGGGAAAAAATGTTTCTTTTTTATTATTAACCACAATAAATAGTAACTTTAATTACTTTTTTTTATTTTTAATTAGACCTTGCCTATCTTTAGCGCACTGTCACTTACATGTTATACTTCAGGTGTGTGTTCGGGAATATTTATTATTAATATTTCTCCTTGGTTGGGCGCCAGTTACGAAGTTGGAGTTACAGTGTTGTATCCACGCAGCTCAGTGTACGCTGCGGTATTGCAGTGTACGAAGATTAGGACGAGGGGGTCACTGCCCCCTTGCTTCTGGCCTTAAGTTCAGTAAGCAATTGTAATATAAAAACGGAAAAGGCCGGAGTAAAGTTTTATGAGTAGCAGCTCTTTATTTGAATATAAAACAAGTAAGAACATTACAGTTGAGTTTCCCGACTGTTACAGACCCTGTACAAATTTGGTTATAAGCTAAAAAAAAAAAAAATAAAATATATATATATATAACATGTCACACCACACCCGTTATTCTGAACATGTCATTCCACACCCTTTATTCTAAGTGACTCATTCCATTGTACCCGTCATCCCCATTTCATAATTTTCTCTTCGAATTCTCCCCTATCATTATTGTCTAATGTTCCAAACAAATATTTGTATATTGTTCCAACGAAATGTATCAATCCTCTTTTGTCCCTTCTGGCTATTCTAATACCATTCATTTCTCTTTGCATTTTTTCAGTTAAATATTTGATTTGTATTATTTCGTTAAAATTCTTCGCTTGGGTTGTTAGTTTGTTAAATGTGTCTTCTGTTTTAGTTAGGTTTATAGTAAGACAGTGATATTTATAATTATCTGGTATAGTTATTGTACCTGTTTTGATGGGTAAATATCCGTTATTGGATTTAATAGGATTAATGTCTATAAATTGGTTGCAACATCCCGGCAATAGCGCTGATGTCATCAGTGCCAGAAAAGCGAGGGTTAGGGAGCCTGAATTGAACTTTGATCCTCCTGCAAATATTTGCTTTTATTTATTTTCTTTTGTTTTTGAAAAATAGTTTTGTAGTGTTTGATTTTACGACCTCTGTTAGTTTCTTCAAAATGGTCTTCATTGAGTTGTTCTATTTTCCCAGTAGGCTCATAAGGGTTGCCTAATTTGCCGTGAATTATGGGGGCTTTTCTGAATCTAGTATTTATTTCGAATTCGTGTCGTTTTTTGTTAAGATTCTCAATTATGTTTTCTTTTATATTTTGATTATTATAGTCAGGGGTGCCTGCATAAATGAAAATATCAGCTGGGGTTCTACCAGTCGAATTATGTTTTATTTTGTGATTATAAGTGTACAAGATTATGTCAATTTTCATAAGTCGATTTTCCTCGCCATCGTCTGTATTTATTATTCGAATTTTTTCGTTTATAGTTTTATGAAATCGTTCTACATCTGCTACGCCATTTTTGCTTGTTGTAATTTCTATTTTTACATTTTCTTTGTCTAGCCAATCTTTGAGAGCCAAGCTCATAAAGGCACTATCTCTGTCTGTTTTTAAGGTGATAGGCTTTCCCATGTTCCCATCCATTTCATGCCGTTCAACTCAATAATATTTCCGAATTTGGAATACAAGTCAATACAAGTTAAATAGCTCTGTTTTTGTATAGTATAAATGTCAACTACATATGTCTCTCTGCAATTTTCTGATTCCGGTGTGATCTTTAAATTGAGCAACGTGTCTCTATGTTCGATCTTCGCGCGGTTGCAAACTTCGCATTCGTTAGTTATATTTTGAATCAAATTTAGAAAATCTGGGTAATAATAGGTTTCTTTGAAGAGTCTAACCGTTTTCTCTATACCTATGTGTAGAAGTTTTTTATGATTGCTAACAATTATTTCCTTAAATTCTGCGTAGCTTCGGACATCTTGTAATTTAATATTTGTTTTTATTATTTGTGTTGTTTTAGGGTTTACAATTTCCCCTTATATGCTTGTTGTATTATTTCAAAGTCTGAATCCTGTTCAATGTACACTGCGCTTGTTTTGGTACAAAAATGGTTCATCAATATTTGTTTAGCTTTTTCGGAGTTTAAGATTGAATATCTGATTTCGATTCTCACCTTATTAAAATATGGTATAGTTTCTACACTTTCTGTTTTGCATCTGATTAATTATACTTGTCTTTTAAAATAATTTAATGGTCTTTCTGCGAAGGGTATTAAATTTTCATTATCTTCTACGGCGCTGTGTGCTGTAGCTTGTGTATTGTCATCGTAATAGTTCTCGTCGATTCCAACCCTAGATAGAGCATCCGCTACATGGTTCAGTTTACCCTGCAGATATTTTATATTGAAATCGTATTCAGATAATTTTATTTTCCACCTTTGCAGTTTCATATTTGGTTCTTTAATATTACTTAGCCAAACCAGCTGTTTGTGGTCACTTAATATTTCAAATTTTCGTCCGTATAAATAAGGTCTTAGTGTTTTCGTTGCCCATACTATGGCCAATAGTTCTTTTTCGATCGTGCTATAATTTTCTTCGTGTTCATTTAGTGTGCGACTAATATAACTAACGGGCTTATTATCTTGCGAGAGTACAGCTCCCAACGCTACATTACTAGCGTCTGTGGTTAATTGAAATTTTTTATTAAAATCTGGACAAATCAGTATGGGGTCACTGGTAATTAATTGTTTTAATTTATTGAATGCTTTGATATAATTTTCATCTGAGATTGTTACTTTGGAGCCTTTTTTCAAACATATTGTCATAGGCTTTGCTATGTTAGCAAATTGTGGTATACATTTTCGATAGTAGCCGCAAAGACCGAGAAATGATTTTATTTCTTTTTGTGCTTTTGGGATTGGAAATTTAACTATAGCCCTGACTTTATCTGAATTTGGTTTGATGCCGTCTGGTCCAATTATATGACCAAGAAAAACTGCGTCTCTCCACTAGGCAATGTTTGTTAATTAGATCTTTAAGCACATGATTCATGCACCTTTTAAGCCGAATGGCATGCGTGTGTATTCAAAGTGACCATGTTTTGTGAAAATGCGGTTTTATTTATGGACTTCTTATCCATCTCGATTTGATGAAAGCCTTTAGCTAAATCAATTGTTGTGAAGTATTGGCAACGTCCAAGTTTGCCGAGTATTTCATCCATATTAGGGATGGGAAATTTATCATTTATTGTTATGTCATTTAATCCTCTGTAATCAACCACAATTCTAAATTTTTCTTCTCCTGAGGCATCTAATTTTTTTGGTACGATCCGCAATGGACTGCAATAAGGTGATTGGCTGTGCCGAATGATGCCCTGATCTAGCATTTCTTTGATTTGTTGTTCGACTTCTTGTTCGAAAACGAATGGGCAACCATATGGTTTTTTATAAACTGGATTTTTATGTATTGTATTAATTTCATGTTTCACAACACTCGTGAATGTCAAATTGTCACTTTCCCGATATTGTATGTCACCGAAATCTTTTAACAATTTTAATAATTTAAATTTTTCTTCATTATTTAGGTGATCAAGTCGGTATTCCCCTCCTACCTCTATTTCGTTGTTTACAGCATAATTTACTTCCTCTGTGTAATCAATTGGTTGCAAGCGCACCTCAAATATTTTTTCTGCATTTGGATCCCAAATAAGTTCTCTATGGCGAAATGTATGCTCACTAATCACTGTTGTACCATGAGAGTAGTCAACGATCGAATTGTTTGCTTGTAATCATTTTCTGCCCAATAGCATGTCATAGTGAGGCGAGATATCGTGCATGTAAAATATTTGTTCCTGTTTGGAAAGTTTATTTGCTGCGATTGATACGTAGTCATTCAGCGTTGTAATCCCCTTCATTGTTCTAATGGAAATAGGTTTTGTAAAAGTTGGGGCATTAAAGAAGTTGGCCTTCATTATGTTTATCGATGAACCAGTGTCGATGAGACATCTGTAGCGTTGGTTATTGAATACTATTTCTATGTACTGGTTGGTCCCGAGGCTTCAAGTAGAAAATTTTCGTTGTATACTTCGTCGTTTCGAGACTGCTGTGAGTCGCTGTATTCTTGTTCACCTGGGGGCATCTGTACTTCTTATTTCATTTGTTCATTGCTATTCTGTTCGGAATTGGTCTGATAATTTTCGTCGACTTGCATTCTCTGCGTGTCGCTGTTTCGCGAGCGTTTATAAGGTTGGTTTGGTATAAAACTACCCTGACCGCTATTATTTTGGTTATAGTTAAATGGGTTATTTCTCTGGCCTTGCATCAAATTCTGTTGAAATTCTTGGGCTAATCCCCTATTTTGGTCGAAGGCGGTATTTCTG
>JAJJHY010008598.1:25001204-25031975 GCA_021224005.1 Drosophila setifemur | reverse complement strand
TCTTTGTTACCGCATGTAAATAAAATAATTGAAAGAACGCCTACCTATAAAACGAACAAGATTTTTTAGAAAACCGATTTGTGAATAATTTTTTAAATAATTATATCCTACCTCTTCATTGATGCTTTAATTGTTTTCAGAAAATGTTGCATATAATATGTATTGTATAGTTGGGGAACCCTACCTATATTGTTCATACCAAGATGGAAGTTTTGTTGTTACCGCATGTAAATAAAATAATTTTTTATATTATAATAACCCCTACCTCTTCATTAAAATATTAATTGATTTTAGAGAATGTTTTAGACAATATTTGTAGTGTAGTTGGGGAACCCTACCTATGAAGTTTTTACCAAGATGGGAGTAACTTTGTTACCGCATGTAAATAAAAAATTTGAAAGAACGCCAACCTATAAAACGAACAAGTCCTTTGAGAAATCCGATTTGTGAGTAATTTTTTAAATAATTATAACCCCTACCTCTTCATTGATGCTTTAATTGTTTTCAGAAAATGTTGCATAAAATATATGTTATATAGTTGGGGAACCCTACCTATAAAGTTCATACCAAGATGGGAGTTTTGTTGTTACCGCATGTAAATAAAATGATTTTTGATATTATAATAACCCCTACCTCTTCATTGATTCTTTAATTGTTTTCAGAGAATGTTTTATACAATATTTGTTGTGTAGTTGGGGAACCCTACCTATGAAGTTGTTACCAAAATGGGAGTATCTTTGTTACCGCATGTAAATAAAATAATTGAAAGAACGCCTACCTATAAAACGAACAAGATTTTTTAGAAAACCGATTTGTGAATAATTTTTTTAATAATTATACCCCTACCTCTTCATTGATTCTTTAATTGTTTTCAGAAAATGTTGCATATAATATGTATTGTATAGTTGGGGAACCCTACCTATATAGTTCATACCAAAATGGGAGTTTTGTTGTTGCTGCATGTAAATAAAATAATTTTTGATATTATAATAACCCCTA
This sequence comes from Drosophila setifemur, assembly GCA_021224005.1. Classification (NCBI taxonomy): domain Eukaryota; kingdom Metazoa; phylum Arthropoda; class Insecta; order Diptera; family Drosophilidae; genus Drosophila; species Drosophila setifemur. The sequence continues at coordinate 25,030,976 of JAJJHY010008598.1, read as the reverse complement.
CCTCTTTATTAATATTTTAATTGATTTTAGAGAATGTTTTATACAATATTTGTTGTGTAACTGGGGAACCCTACCTATGAAGTTGTTACCAAATTGGGAGTATCTTTGTTACCGCATGTAAATAAAATAATTGAAAGAACGCCTACCTATAAAACGAACAAGTCCTTTGAGAAAACCGATTTGTGAGTAATTTTTTAAATAATTGTAACCCCTACCTCTTCATTTATTCTTTAATTGTTTTCAGAAAATGTTGCATAAAATATATGTTGTATAGTTGGGGAACCCTACCTATATAGTTCATACCAAAATGGAAGTTTTGTTGTTACCGCATGTAAATAAAATAATTTTTGATATTATAATAACCCCTTCCTCCTCTTCACTGACTCTTTAATTGTTTTCAGAGGATGTTTTAGACAATATTTGTAGTGTAGTTGGGGAACCCTACCTATGAAGTTTTTACCAAGATGGGAGTAACTTTGTTACCGCATGTAAATAAAATAATTGAAAGAACGCCAACCTATAAAACGAACAAATCCCTTGAGAAATCCGATTTGTGAGTAATTTTTTAAATAATTATAACCCCTACCTCTTCATTGATGCTTTAATTGTTTTCAGAAAATGGTGCATAAAATATATGTTGTATAGTTGGGGAACCCTACCTATATAGTTCATACCAAGATGGAAGTTTTGTTGTTACCGCATGTAAATAAAATAATTTTTTATATTATAATAATTCCTACCTCTTCATTAAAATATTTATTGATTTTAAAGAATGTTTTAGACAATATTTGCAGTGTAGTTGGGGAACCCTACCTATGAAGTTGTTACCAAGATGGGAGTAACTTTGTTACCGCATGTAAATAAAATATGTGAAAGAACGCCTACCTATAAAACGAACAAGTTTTTTTAGAAAACCGATTTGTGAGTAATTTTTTAAATAATTATAACCCCTACCTCTTCATTGATGCTTTAATTGCTTTCAGAAAATGTTGCTTAAAATATATGTTGTGTAGTTGGGGAACCCTACCTATGAAGTTGTTACCAAGATGGGAGTAACTTTGTTACCGCATGTAAATAAAAAATTTGAAAGAACGCCAACCTATAAAACGAACAAGTCCTTTGAGAAAACCGATTTGTGAGTAATTTTTTAAATAATTGTAACCCCTACCTCTTCATTTATTCTTTAATTGTTTTCAGAAAATGTTGCATAAAATATATGTTTTATAGTTGGGGAACCCTACCTATATAGTTCATACCAAGATGGAAGTTTTGTTGTTGCTGCATGTAAATAAAATAATTGAAAGAACGCCTACCTATAAAACGAACAAGTTTTTTTAGAAAACCGATTTGTGAGTAATTTTTTTAATAATTATAACCCCTACCTCTTCATTGATGCTTTAATTGCTTTCAGAAAATGTTGCTTAAAATATATGTTGTGTAGTTGGGGAACCCTACCTAAATAGTTTATACCAAGAGAGAAGTTTTGTTGTTACCGCATGTAAATAAAATAATTGAAAGAACGCCTACCTATAAAACGAACAAGTCCTTTGAGAAAACCGATTTGTGAGTAATTTTTTAAATAATTGTAACCCCTACCTCTTCATTTATTCTTTAATTGTTTTCAGAAAATGTTGCATAAAATATATGTTTTATAGTTGGGGAACCCTACCTATATAGTTCATACCAAGATGGGAGTATTGTTGTTACCGCATGTAAATAAAATAATTGGAAGATCGCCTACCTATAAAACGTATAATTCCTTTTAGAACACCGATTTGTGAGTAATATGTTATATTTTGATCTTTGATTTTCGAATTGTTTTCAGAGAAGGCTGTAAAAATATAAAATAAATGCAAAAACTTAAAAATAGATTTTATTGTTTAATATGTAGATATGTAATATACATAATATAAAAAGCTTGGGGTGTTAAAACCATGAGGGGGCCTACCTGAAGAAAGAAGAAAATCCTATCTCACCACTAGGTGTTTATGTTCATTTTATATAAAATATATCATTGATAGTCTGTGCTTACAGATTATTGTGGACTTTTTATAGTTGTGGTATAATACGCCTGCCTATAAATATTCGACAAATGGAGAAAGGTAAATCGCCACCAACATTTTGTACCGTCGTATTAAATATCAATAAAATACATCTTACCTACAGGCGTTCTATAGAACGGTTTCTTAAGAAATGATTGTGGTAAAAATGACCATTTATTTTTAGACCATGTCCCAGCTTTTTAAAATCAAAGTCTGATCGATCTTATTATTTTATTTTAACGGTCCGTTACCCAGTATTTAACTAACTATACGTATACAATTAGTTTTATGTGAAGTTATAGATTATTATTATTTAATTCTTTAGACTTAATTTAAATGTATCCATCTTGACTTCCATTTTTCTATCGACATCCTAAAAAACGCCAAAAATATAATTGATACATACGTACTTTTGGGGTGACCTTTTTAACCTTTTTTTTTAGACCTTCCATACAAACTTTTAGAGTTCAGCAGAAATCGAGATTAACGACCCTTCCTTTTAATGCAGTAGCCTGGTAAGATTTTTCGGTTTGGTTGGAGAGCATCCTAGGACATTTTGTAGTGGTCTGATAAGGGACCTTCCTCCATGAGCTAATGTGGTAAAGCTATATAAGAGCTTGATGATCTAACTGAAATCGGATCTGAGCTTTAAATAAAAAAATGTGACGAGCAGATGTTTCGAAAATTTATTTTGGAATTGAATTTTTATTCACTTTTTCTGTGGCTTTTCTATTTAGAAGCTCTTTTAGTATTTTCATATTTTCATTTTGGTTTAGTTTAAATAAGCAAATTTACATCGGTATTGGTATTTCTTAAGTCGTGTACAAAATCAAAAAAATTGTAAACAGTTTCAGATATTTTTAAATCAAAACAGAATAGTTTTTCAGATATTAAGAACACATTGTTGGTGTGGAAATAGCTTCCGTATTGCGTTTTACAACTGAATTTAAGAACAGATTTAATGTTTAACAACCAACGAATATAATAGCTTATATGTTGGTGCGATTGCTACTCCAGATACGCTGTGTGATTGAACAGATTCAATTCGCTGCCAAGTTCGACCGATCGATGTTGAATCATAGTGTTATGTTTGTCTGCCCGTAATTTGTACTTGATCAGAGGCCACTTAAGTACGGATCACCCTTAGTGGAGCAGAGAAGTCGATACACCAGTGTTCCTATAACACAATCCGCACAATCAATCTCACTGAATCGAAGGACCCTGGCTGGCTCGCGACCATGAACTTCGAATATATAATATAGACGTTACTATATATCTCTGTCACGGTCGCAGGCACAACTTTCGCCAAACGCCGCATTGCGGGATGGATGCGTTTTCAGCACCCATGTACCGCCCCATGCTTGCGCAGGGTATCGAGATCGAGAGCGAGTTTTTCGCGTTCGCGTATCAACATTCAACGCCCAACTATAAAGTTTAGAGAAAGAAATACATATTGCTTGGTTAAGTGGTATGGAGAGAGTTGCATATAGATAGAGAAATGGTTACAAGTAAGATTAACGCTAGATAGTAAATGTTAAAACGACTACAAAACGTATGCCTACGTACAGAATGCCTGTAACAGCGACAGAAACAATGGATGGTTCGACGTCAAGCCTGGAAAGTTTCCATTGCCAAATCAACGGGGGGACGTTGTCATGTAACAAAAAAAAACACACACGCACACTCACACAGGGTGACGCATACAATGAGCTGTATTTTCGCGCAGCTGCCGTTTTAGCTTCGACAAATATACTACATACAAACGTATGCCCATTTATATGTATAAAATGTCAAGTGTGTATCCCTCAAGCGGGAGCGAGAGGAAGCTATATACTTCTTATGCGCTGAACACGTTATTTATAGAACAGGCCCCGATCCGGGGGTTCGAAAATCGAGAACTTTAGAGAGAATGTGAAATTCGGAATTACACTGGGAGTACTCCCGTTACGCAACGTGGCGAAATCGCAGGCAAACTTTACATTTGCCGCTGAAATGGACCTTGACCGACGTTTGAAAACGTTATTGGAGGCCGGGGTTTTGGGGGTCATTGGATATAGTCTACAGCTTAAGTTAGTGGGTGCTTACTAATTACGTGATGTGTAGAAAAAAGAGAACTCGACTGGGTTCGCTGCTGTGTATACCTGGCTTCCCATCCCATCTTATCAAATCCTTGAACACCGCCGTTTATGGTCATCACTGAGAGAGATTTTTCCCGGTTATCCTGCTGGATCTGCCTAGTGGATCACATTCTAGCCAAAATCGAGAAATTCTGCCTCTGCAAACGCCAAAACTGTGCCTTTCGCCTTGTGAAATTCTTCGACGCTCACGAACAAAATCGATGACTAATGCGCAGTGGGGGACAGGTTTCTTTGTTTCCAATTCAAGAGCATATGTTGCCCAATGTTGAGAAATACTATGTGGGCCCTTCCTTCATTCTGCCAATCTGATTCTGCTTCTCAGCTTCTGCCACACGATTTATACACTGTTCCATTTTTGGATGCGAAAACAGCTTGCTAGCCAGCAAGAGTATAACTTTTCTTTTAATTTAATTTATAACTTTTTTTCAGCTTCACTATGACTGCACTTGAACACTTTTCTTTTGAGAGTGACGTTCTCTGGCTGTGGCGGTCCTATTTATACCCAATCCGCTTTCTTCTGGAAACATCCGTCAGTCTCTCAAACGGCTTGTAAAATAATGGGGGTGAGTGAGTACACAACAGTGCCGTGGACTACGTGCTGTTCCATTTTTCTCTCATTTCTTCCATGCTCTCAAAAAGGTGGTGGGCACTGAGCTACAAAAACTACCCTATTTCCTGATGGGATTTATTGTTCAACCGGCTGCAAATTGTCTGCTCATCTGCTGAGTTTACAAAATGTATCTAGATGCCGTAAATTCCATTTATCAATATGAAATATAAATAATATAACTTATTATTTTGCATTTTCAACGTAAACCAACAGATACCTACTGAGTTATTTGATTATTCCTCATTTTGTATACTTTTATTTTATTTAAAACAGAAATTGCCCGATGGGAAGAGGACATGCATATTTAATTAACTTAAAAGAATTTTTTGTTTTAAAGAGGCATTGATATATATACTGTCATGGGAAATAAGAAAATAATTCATAAATTAATTATTGTTTTTAAGAGCAGACCTACTACAAGACATTGTTATATAGTGTATCTCTGAAATTTCGAGAAAGAGACAAACCTTAAGAAACTTCTAGAGCGGGACAACAAGTCATCTTTAACTTACAGAGTTGTCACTTTAATTGTAGAATATTCTAATCCAAACAAAAAAAGAATTAAGAATAAGAAAGTAATAAAAGAAAGTAAATGTTAATTTAAATATTAATAAAAATTAACTAAATGAACTAAAACCCAAATATGTGTATCTGTAAAATGCATGTCGTATAGTAATGTCAACTGAGAGGTACCAAATACAAACACATGTAGAATGTATTTTAACAGCGCCCCAATGTAGAATTCTTGAAATATACATGCATGTAAAACGATGAGACGACATTTCAAAGATTTGTTTAAAAAAAAAATAATAAAAACATAAGCATAAAAATAATAAAACATTTAAAACATAAAACAAATTGTATGTTAATAAGATAAATACATTATATCAGTATTAAATTATAAACTACATTAAAAATGTGATCTACCATCTAAGTCATCGAAATTTTATAAAATACTGCCTTTTAATCCATGCCCTTAATATAAAAATGGCCCTTAAAAATTAGTGTCAGCTGTCAGCTTACATTTTCAGGACTACCTGAATCCGATTTACAATGATCTAGGTACTTTGCGCATTACAACCCTCATCGTTTGCTCATGGAAAACTTCCCCAAATTTGCGCAGTGTATACTGGCAAATGCCCAAATGTTTGTTGGTGCTGAACCAAACACAAGGTTTTTGAACCTTTGGCCGCTGGCTGAGCAGGAAAGCCAGCTGTTGCAAACGCAGGCGCATCCTGCGCTCATTTCCATCGACCGAAAAGGGTGGGAAAACACGTGAGAGAGAGTGAGTGCGGTGGCGAGTGAGTGAGTGAGTTTTGAGCGAGTTCCTGCTACATCCTTGAGCAACAGCATTGGGCAAATAGTGCGGACTGCTCGAATTTGAGTTCGAAATAAATGCTAACGAGCCGAGCTGCGAAACTTGAAAACTGCCATAAAACTTCACAAAACAAAAAGTATGCAAAGCGATGGACCAAAGTTTTGATTATTGTTCCGCTCGACAGAGGTTTAATTGCCGACCCAACTTAACAGAATGTCCGTGGAGCGGAAGGACCTCTATTCTACTCCAAGGAAGCACCGCAATAAAATTTAGTTGCATTGGAAAAGGAAACCCGAAACAGCACATAAACAGAAAAGTGAAAGCGACAATGACAGCGACAGCAATTGACACGGCCAACAAAAGCGACCCAACATAATGAAGGCAACACGGAAATTGCGTATACGCCGTGTGCGCGCGTGTATGTCTGCCAAACAATTGGGCTTGTTGCTCTCCATTTCTCGCTTTCTCTGCTTTCTGTTTTGCTTCCTGCGGCAGACACGCAACAAACAATGGCAAAAGTCAAATGGCATAATAAACATATTTATGAAAGGGGCCCGCATCAAAATGAGCATATGATGGATCCAATTCGAGGGGGAAATGAGAGGAAACTGGGGGCGGATGTATGCTTTGGACGCAGCCTGCCAACACGGTTTCTCCCTGACATTTCGACGGGCCAACCTTGGATATTGCCAAATGTGGTCCTTCAGTTTTAAGCCTACAAAGTTGTGCGCTAAGCCTGTAACAGGACGAAACGGGAAAACGTGGCCAGTGCGGGGGTTTGGACGGAATGGGAATAAGTATAAACATATAGGAGAGCTCTGTCATTGCATTTGGGGGCCGTTGGTTCAGCGCTCACGAGTGCGCCGCGTACATGTACATAGGCAACAAGGACGATTGAGCGAGCCGAGTGGCGAACTTTGAGCCCAAAAACGAGTGCCGAAGCAAGGACTGGCGGGCGGGCGCGGTTTGGCAACAGGGACCTACATTCAGTCGTATCCTTTCCGATCCGGACGGTCGGATTTAATCGGGAGCGGGTCGTGGTCGTGTCTGTCGTGGCGGATGGCCAGGCCAGATAGCCTGAAAAACGAGCTGCCGCGGCCGCATTGCCAGCAGTCCTCATTCAGACGCGAATCCGTTGACAACGCGGTCGCCCCAGGGCGGAATATAGCCATTCATTCCAGTGGATCGGCAAACAACAACAACCACAATACCGCATCACGGAACCGACCACGCGTAGTGTTAACCTTTTGGATATTTTGCTGATTTTTCCCCGTTTATGTTTACCCTGTGTGCGGATGTTCAGTGTTTTTGTGTGGGTGTGGGTGTGTTTATGCACCTGTACACCTGTGTGTGTGGGATTTTTCTGGCTGCATCTGGAGTGCAGTTTTTAAAGCTGGCATTTTAATTAGAGTCCCTCCCCTTGCTCGAGATCCCCTGATTTATCAAAGTCTCTCTGTTGACAGTTGGTCTTACGCCCCATTGGGCCCTTGGGCCCAGTCCAAAGACTATCAGCGCTGGCATCTCCTGCGAGATGGCCAGCAAGCATGTAAGCTCAATTAGGTTCCAAGTACTTTCACGCTCTAAAAGGAGCCCAATCCAAAAGGCAAAGAGACACCAGCTGCAGAGCTACACAGAAAACTGCGATCATTATAAAATTGATTCTAACAACAATTTTTTAAAACTATCAAAAGATAATTTTTTTTTGTAAAATACTTTAAATATTTGGGATATTTAAAAATTCCCTTCCAAAAATTTATTTTTTAACTCATTGTCAATTTTGGATTTAAATTATTGAGTTCTCAAATTTTTCAATTACCAGAATTAACTAACTTCTTAATCTTTTCTGCATAAATATTCACACCTAACTTTTCCATTTTAATAAATTGAATATTGGTAACGTATTTTCTGGAAGTACACAATTTTGCTCTGTAGAACTTCTTCAATGTTTGCATTGAAAACTTAGCTTTCGTAAGAAAAATAACTTATGTAAACCGTTTTAATCAGGTTTGTGTTGAATTAAAAAAACGTAGAAAGTAAATAAATTTCGTGCCGTGCATGTACAGTTTGAATTGCGTGCCTGTTGGGGCTCTTAGTCGCAGGTTTGTCTGATGTAGACACTCCCCTGGAACCGCACAAAAGATTGTCGAACTGGCTTGACTCGGTGGCAATTGTTTCAATGCCTCAATGGCAATTTTTTGGCACTCAATCGAAGAGTGCTGCGTGCGCTTGGCAGTTGTGCTTAATGGAATTTTTATGCGCTGCTATTGAGTCGCTCAATTGCTCGTTTTGTCGATGTTTGTTCGCCGATATTTTTGAGGTCAAAGTGCACGCTGGTTGCCTTTTCAATTGTGCCAAAAACAGCAGCCAAACAATGGGAGAAATGGCATTAAAATTAATTAGCGACGCGCATGTGTTCACCGTGGCTCTGTGACCATGTCCCTGAGCATTCCGCTCTCCACTTTCCACTCTCAGCTCTCGGCGTTCAATGCTATCCTTAACCGTTGCGCCCAGCATTTGGCCTTATCTGAAATATGCACACGAGTCCTTGGGCCGCCGACTTTTTCGTAATGCCAGCCAAGGCAACGTCAACCAGCTGACGAACGACCCCAGCGCCAAACTGCAAATTCATTCCGCATTCGCATTCGCATCCGAATCCGAGTCCGAATCCGAGTCCGAAATGGCAACAAACTATGCTACATAGGTGATTTTCAGCCTTGGGTGCTGGCAGCAAATATTGCATTTGTTGTGCAACTTCAAAACCCACACAAAAACACATCATATCCGTTGCCACAAGATTAAATTGCGCTGCGCGAGTGTTAATTAAAAGTTGTTGTCTAATCCAAAAGCCACGAAACTTCCTGCATATCCTACAAACGAATGTTTCTCAACGCCAACGAAATGCCAAGCGACTATGCGACATTTTTATAGACTTTTTGTAATCAACGACAACTGGTACATCCCCGAAAGAATCTAGAGATAGAAGTTGCGATAGCGTTAGCGATAGCGACTCAAGGCGCCACTAAAAGTGTCAGCCTGGCCAATCAAGACGGCCGGATGATGGCAGCCAGCGGGCGGATTCGCAAGCGAAAGCATAAAAGCCATCCAACTGGCGACACTGTCGCAGAGGAGCCAACAACAGTGGCAGCGCCTCCCGGCAGATTGGAGGAGTTGGAGGATTACAATAATTTCACGCATAATTTCGTCGATTTGCAGAACCTCTTGAATTTCAACGAGAACTTCAGCCAGAACGGCACCGCCAGCGGTAGTGGCTTCGACAGCACCTCGAGCGCATCGAGTGCCATCAAGCTGAGTAACGGCCCCATTAAGGACACTCTCCTGGGCACTGTGCTGACCACCACAGTGGCGCCGGCCGCCAGCGCCCTGATAGCCACACTGGCAGCCACTGTGACCACGACGACGACGGCGGCCGAGGTCGGAGGATCTCGACTGGCCATCGCCGATGCCACCTCATCCACCTACTACGCCAACTTGCTGAGCATGTCGCCCGCGACGACGAGCCTGATCTCGGCGGCAGCCGCCACCAAATCCTACAATGACAGTGACCTGCGCTGGGATCAGTTGGGCGGGAGCGTGGACTTCGGTTTCGATCCGCTCTACCGCCACTCGCTAGCCATGTCGATAGTCTACTGCGTGGCCTACATTGTGGTCTTCGTGGTGGGTCTGGTCGGAAATAGCTTCGTGATTGCCGTCGTCCTGCGGGCGCCTCGCATGCGAACGGTGACGAACTACTTCATTGTGAATTTGGTGGGTGGACCCTAAATCTCGCAGATGAATCCCATTAATTTGAAATAAAAATTTCCATTTCCCCAACGCAACAACCACTTCAGGCCATTGCGGACATCCTAGTCATTGTGTTCTGCCTGCCAGCCACTCTGATTGGCAACATCTTTGTGCGTAAGTAGCTCTTTAATTCTGTAAGACGTCGAGATTTATATACCACTCTCGGGGGGCTGGGTGTTTGTTTTCTGTTGGTTCTGCATATTAGCCGAATTTATGGCTTGCAATTAATCGCCGCTTAGATAAAGCCCGGGCAAATGACACTGCCGAAATTTGTTGCTCTTGCGTGTTTACGCTGCGTATGCGTAATTTTCGAGATATATTCGTACAAAGGGAAATGTAATGGGGCCCCCATTAAATCTAATGTGTGTGTCCGAGAAAAATGGCTAAACTTTTTCGTCCAGTAGTGTTAAAACAAAAACTGTAGGACCGTCGCCTGTTCATATCGGGTTATATCTGGAAGAATATGTACTTATGCCCGGCAGACACATTTGGTTTCCGCTTTATTTCGAACTGAAGTTTATATGGCAGACTCATTGGCGTTATAGCCAATGCGAGATTCTTTATTGCATACATAAAAACAGATACTAAATGCCACAGCACATGCTTCGTCTTTGGAGTGGTCTGGAAAATGTCAGGATTGAGACTGGGATTTTAGCAGCTTTCTGCAATGCCAGTATAAATGCAGTGACATAAATTTATAAATAGACAGATAAGTGACAAAATTACTTAATTAGTGGTAGAGAGTAACGCCATTAAAACAACTGCAATTTTGATAGAAATATCTGAAGGGAAGCACTTTAAGAGGCACTCTATTTGTCTGTACACCAAGGAAAGCTTATTCAAATATCACCCCAGCGAATAATTTCGGAAATCTAGGTAACAATGGGTATTAGCAACCAAGATGTACGCACTCAATTAAATTAATTTCTGTCTATACCCGAAACCTTCTTGGAACAGAACAATTTGCAAGTGCCCAAGGTACAAGTGTCTATTTAATTAAAGGCCAATTCAAATCCCTGCGACGACCCACAAACGACCTGATAAACGAGGTTACGCATAATTGTATGCTTTAATTTAAATAAATTTGCCTGACATGCCTTTCCATCCATCCATCCATCCATCCATCTGTCCCTTTCTGCTGAAATACACCTCCAATCGTGTATTCTATCCCCCTCACTTTGCTCCGAATCCCTTCGAACCCTTAGTGTTTGCGGGCTGACATAAAAATTGATAGTCGCAGAACTGGCCGAGGAGGTGAGCGAATGTCTATGCAAATCGCCGTCGACATGGAAAAATGATCGAAATCCTTGAGAAATCACATTCCGATTGTGGAGCACGCCATGCGAGTTCCATCTTCCACTGCAATTTGCCCCGATGGCTACCCCCAAACCCAATGCCAGCGGGTAGGCTCACAGGTTGTGCAAAGTGTTGCCAATTAAGTGGATTCTCTTATTCTCTTGTTTCTTTCCATGTATTTGAACACGGAAAAAAACAAATGAGCTAAGGAGTTCTTAACATGGTTAGGAGAGATAGGTTAGGAAACTGAATAAGTTTTTAAAAGTTGTCAAATCCTAAAAAATAATTTAGGATGGTAATGATTTTATTTTATTTGGCGAAAGAAGTAATACCAAAAATAGTGTTTATTTTTTTAAGATTTCGCTATATAAAATTGCTGCTAATTTTTGGGTTCAATAAAAATGTTTATATAATTGATTTAATTTAATTAATAGAAATAATCATATTTGGTATCGTGCTTAGGATTATTTTAAAGAAAAAAATATTAAATATATTCAAATGATTTTAAAAATCATGGAAACATGAACATAATATTAATTAAACACAGATACCCTTGTAGAGGGTATAATAATTTTTAGCAACAGTTTGTAAAACAGAAATGAAAAGATTTCTGCGCGACAACTTATATGTATTGATCAGCGTCAACACTGGCCCTTCTCTCAGTTGAAACATAGATTAAATATATTTAAAGACAATTTCTGATAATGCCCGTTGAATGAGTAGTTAGTCAAATAAAAATCGGATCACTATATTCTAAAGCTGTCATAGGAATGATTAAAAAGAATGGGCATTTAGCATATCTCAGTTGTTTGTAAAGATAATTAATTCAATTTTGGTAGACAGAATATTCACAAGGATCAAAAGCAACCTAAAATAATAAAAAATAAAATCGAAGCAATATATTCAATATCTGCCATTCGTCGGCTTTGGGTAGTCAAAGCTTCTTGCTCCACCGCTATCCTATAATTTCTGGGAGTCATTGTAAAAACGAAAGATAATTAAAATGTTTTGAGAACATATTTTAATGTGTACCTTTACTTCAAGACATGGTACTGCACACAGTACCACCCAAACCAAGCCCAACCCACTCACCCCACCCCACTCCATCCATCCCAATCCATCTCAAAAACAAGTGGGTGGGTGCTCTCTGTGTAGTAAACGAAGGCAGCCGAGTGAAAATGGCCAGAAACGAATGAAGCGAGTGGCGAAAAAGTGAATGAGTTTACCTCAGCCTGCATTGTGTGGATGTGGATGTGTCGGTGTCTGTTTGTGACACTGCGCACTCTCTCTACTTTCTCACGCTCTCACTCTCGACGTCCGCTCGGCGCTTTGAGTGTGTTTGTGTGCAGTTGTTGCTGCTTTTCGGGTTGGCCCAAAGGATCATCGACACAAAACTGACCTAATTTCACAAATTCAAGCTAGGCGCAGGGTTGGCGCTGCCGAGGGACCCACAGCTCTTAGTGGGTCACTGGGGGTGGTGGGTGGCTGGTTGTTGGTGGGTTTTTTTTTTGCCCCTTTCATGCCACCCTTCCCACTCGTCATCTCTCGCCCTTTGCTGGCATGTCTTGACTTGGGCCCAGGTGCTGTTGCTGCTGGTGATGGTGCTGGTGCTGGGGCCTAAAAGAAAGCGCCAGTCACAACAAATTGCAGCCCCTTTATTTGGCATTGGGTGGATTTGATTCGCCTGGCATGAACCCAACGCCACAGCCATCTTCAGGCCCAACTCCGCTAAAATACCTTTTCATTTTCGACAAGCTGCTAAAGTTTAAATCGAAGTCAGAAAGAAAGGATGGAAACGAACCCACACGTAGAAAAATAAAATATTCCTTATTTATTCAGAATTTCTTTATGTAAAAATATTTTATTTAACATCTCGCCACATGTGACAAGTTAAAAGGTCCAAATGGCAATAAAGTCTTTTTATTAAATTTACGAATTAAAAACAGGTTTATCAAAATCTTTTGATATTATTAAGGTCTTTTAAAATTGCAACTTAGATAATTATACAATTTTTGAAATTAAATTTTATTAATAGTTATGTATAAAGTATGTTTTGCATGATACTTTTACTCTTACATGAATTTTTCATATTACATAAATTTTTAATAAAATTATGAGTGAAATAAATTGAATTTAAATGGAAAGTTAAATTATTCGAAATAAAAGTTTATAATACTGAACAATCTCAAAGTACTTAAAAAAGTTATAAGTTTAGCTTTCTAAAAACGAGGAATATAATTTATTTAAAGTGGTTTTTCGTTGCATAGTTTTATTTATTTTATAAATTTTTTATTTTACTGAACTTTTTTGTATTGCAGAAGGGAATTTGCGTGGGAGTCAGAAGGTTTGGCATATTTGCACATCGAACACGGCCCGTTGCTGTCTGATAGTTTTTTATAATGCACCCCAGGACTTACAAACATGGACGGGGATGGGATGGTATGGGATGGGATGGGGTGTTTTGCCCTCAAACTGCATTTTATGAAATCAAATTCGACGGCGCAGCTGACGCCTCCGTCGCCGTTGTCAGCGACGCGAGCAGTGGCCATCGCCGTTGGCAGCACCATTATCTAAGCACACCTTCAAGCCTCAGAATTGCAATGGAAGGTTGTTTGCATTCAAGGCTCCTTGCGGCTGGATGAATTGACCTAAATATTTCGCTTGGCAAACCTAATAGTCAGGGTTATACACGAAGTGTGTGTGTGTGTGTGTGTGTGTTAGTACCTGAGATGGGTTGGGCCTGTACTGGCTTTGCTGTGGGGTCTTAGGGGGTGAAATGGGTGGTAGGGTGGTAGAGGGCTTTTGGGGGGTGGCCTGGGCCTGGGCCTGGAATGCGGCGCTAGCCCTTATTTATGTGTGTGCTTCGAAATCCAATAAAATGCGAAATGAATTGATTTCCTAGCAACGATGCCGCCTTGAGACGAAGGATATCCTTGCTTTGTTTCGCCCACCCTGCACCAATTGTCCCAAATGGCGCTTTATGGCCATTGTTGTGCCATCTTATCAAAGCGAAATCGTTATCATTACGGCCTTCGACGGCCGCACGTTTGTTGTACTCGTATTCTGGTTTGGGAAATCGGGAATCTGTAAGTCACGTTGCCAGTTTGTTCATTAAAGGCGCCGCGTGATTTGTGCCGGGCGTACGCGGCGTATGCGCGACGTCAAGCGCTTTTCTTTACTCTAGTCTGGTCTTGCCTTGATGAAGTCATTTTTCAGCACTCGTTGCTTGCCAATTGTATTTTAATTTAGTCGCTACGTGCCGACGATGGACCACCAACCTCAGACCTCTGACCTTTGCCGGGATGCGGCCATATCTCACCTCCGATTCCACAAGTCTGGTTACGATTCCCACATCTATGTAGCGAGCCGCATTGCTCCGCGCCCCACTGTGGTATTCAATTTGCCACAGAGCTGGCACAGAAGTCGCCGCAGGACGTGATGCCGTGGCGATAATCATAACAATAACGCATTTGTATGAAGTGTTATGCCTTTTCCATGGCCACCACGCCCACACCAATCGAACCCTGGACCCCCCCGGCAGATTTGTTACGGCTGATTATTTCATTAACTTTACGACCCAACTCTGTGCATGACAATGCCGCAACCTAAACGAATTTAGAATGCCGAGAGAATAATCCAATCCAATTTGCCTACCGAGCGACAAACAAAAGTTCGCCCACGAATGGCGTGGTTGGAAATACAAAAAGGCTTAGAGGGGTGGCTCACTTGACATTTTCTTGGGCGGATTGTGGGGCACCAGCAACCCACAATCGAAGGCTGCCGATAAGCCCAAATATCGATTGCTGTTATCTCCTGCAGTTGATCAATATTGAGCACTAGCTTACGCTTATAAATGGATTCGTCTGTTTGCCATATGTTGCCAAGTCAAAACACACTCGAAGTCAGCTCAAGCACTCATCCCACGCACCTTGACACCAGCCCGTCGCCTCAATAAGTCAAGAAGCTGGATGTTTGCCGAGCAAACGCGGGAACGCAGGAACGCAGGATCGAAGGAGCAAGGGGGCGGAGAAGTGTGCGGTTACACTTCAGGCCACAAATTGGTAAAGCCACAAAGAGTTTCAGGGTCGCAGCAACACGCGAGTCAATTAAGGCTATTTCGGTACCTTCAATTATGTTTATACAACAGCAAGAAGCCCAGACATTAATTAGGTTTTCGTTGGTTCGTTACATACTCGTATTTCTGGGAAAGCAATTCATTCCTTTGATTCATTTCTATAAATGGACCAATGCAGCTTATTAAATGTTGTTAGATATTTAAAATATGAAAATATGAAAATAACTTAGCCTTCAAGTTTATTGTTGGTGTAAAATTCAATTAAAGTCGCGGCTTTCCTTTTTTCCCCCTTCATATGCCAAGGGTCAAATGTCACTGGAAAATAAATGTACCTATGTACGTCTATTTTCTTAATTTTTTTATAACTACAGGATAGGCAAAACAAATGTAGGAAAAAAAATATATTTATTATTTTATCATTTAAATGTTTGTGCTTTAATTGAATACTGGCAAAGAAGTTTTCTGTATTTTTTGTATACTCGTAATATTTAAAATGGTATCTTATTAAATACTGTGCATATTTTTTTTCAAGCTATTTAAACCCATTGTTCATGGTTACACTTGAAGATTGTTTTCTTCACCGCCATTGTTTGCCTGAGGGTTTGAAAAAGCCACTTCACTTCGTTGAGCTTACAATAATATAAAACAGATACTTGACTCTTTTGAGTGCATTGATGCAGACTTTAATCCCAGACAAACAGCGCAAGTCACGTTTGCTTGCTCTAATAGAATTGCATACCCAATTAGATAGTTTATTTGCGGATGGAAAGTTGAATAAACATCTATTCTGAAAAAGTTCATTGAATTAAAATGCTAATATTCCCAGCAGCTAGTGATGATGGAGTATTTCGGAACTGAATTTGAATTTAAATTGACTTTTAATCCACTTGAGGAACAGGCAAAAAGTTTGCCGCAGTCAAGAGACTGCCATATATCAAAGTTCACCCAAATCAGCATAATATCGGATAAGTAGCCAAATACACTCGCATTAATGGCTTTCCCTTTCGGTTTCGATTTCAGTTTAGGTTTGAGTTTCAGTTTCAGTTTCGGTTTCAGTCTGTTGCACTTGCAGGTTTGGCCCTCCTGCAGCCCAGAAGCCATTTCAAATCGAGAGAATAAAATCGAAAAACCCATTTGAGCTGAGCTGTCTCCTTGCGCGTGGTCCTGTGCACACACAGTTGATTGTTTGTCTGTCTGGTGTCCTGCCCACTCACATGATCCCGGCCTGGACCTGGCTTGGCAATACCCAAGCGAAGAGTTCACTTGCACAAAGCGCAAATAATATTTATATTTTTATGTGCCAAATCATATTAAAGTTAGCTTTTATTGGGCTGCTTGGCGGCTTACGGTGCGTATGCATAATAAAAAGCGACAACATATCGAGATAAGACAGGCGGACGAGACAGGAAATTAGAAGCCCAACGGAGAGGCGTCTCCTCCTAACGACGAGCATTGAACTCCAGGAACTCCTCCTCCCCTCCCGGTTGCTAATGATGTGTGGGCTGTGGGCTGTGGGCCGTACTTGTTTAATTGCCATTCGATATGTCATGCCCCGGGCCAAGTTGGTTCGACTGTCATCAACCTTGGCGTGGAAGTTCGCCACCGACCCCGTCCCCGGTCATATGTGTTTTATAACCTTTTGTGTCTGAGTGAGTTATTCCTCCCAGCATAAAATTCATAACGCACAACTATGCGGGAGCTATGCTATGCTGTGCTGGAGCAAGTACCATGCCCGTGTCTTCCATCTTCCATCAAATGGAATAAAAGGAATACAAATTAACTTAGGCAACTGCGGTCTGCCCTGGTCTGGTCTGGTCTGCGATGGTCTGGGCAAACAATGCGTGCCCCAGCATCCTTTGCCTGGGCTGGGCTGGGCTGGGCGCAATCTGAGACTTGTCACCAAATTATGAATGATATGCAGCACATAAATCTCAGTCAGCAAACAACGGCGGGGACGTGGGCGGCACTGCGGCGATGACAAGAAGCATTGAACGTTAACCGGGACCTGAAAGAACTCGAACCCAACTGGCCATGACAGCGACTACTCCAACACAAAAAGAAAATAATTAAATGCAAAATCACTCGAAGATACTAGAAGGCATTATTCTTTTTAATTAGCTTAAAGTTCGGGAAATAAAAATTTTAACTAAGATTTTTCTGCTTTAAGAATATAAGCAATACATATTTTATATAACAATTTAAAATTATTTTCTTATCAGAATCTTTGATAAACAGTTTAAAATCAAAAAAGCTACCGAAATTTCACCCATATCCATTATCCATTCCTACTTTTTCTGAGTGTACAAGATCCCAGTGACCGAAAGTTACTCAGCACAATTTTTAGCATTGTTTATGACCAATATTTACCCATTTCCCTCCATCTCGTTTTTCATGTTGCTGTTGCCTCTGCCCTCTAAAAAACCGTCTCTCGACAATTTGCAGCCTGGATGCTCGGATGGCTGATGTGCAAATTTGTCCCCTACATACAGGGTGTCTCCGTGGCTGCCTCGGTTTACAGCCTAATTGCCGTCTCCCTGGACAGGTAAGTTGAAAAATAATAACACACTTGCTCTAATTACGTGGCTATGAACTTTTATTGTGGGATCGGTTTCGGGGTCGGGGCGGGTTCGGGACCGGGATCGGGTTGTGGTTGAGGGAATTGGATTGCAATTGGGGTAGGGTTGGGGACACGGGATAGGGGGCGCCGTCGGTTCTCCGGTTAATGATGCACGACCAAAGCTGGGGCGGCATGATGCACGGGAACCAGGGGAACCAGCGGCTTGATGGCATGCACCGCCACCACGGGCCTGTGGACGGTGTGTACGGGGGTGATGACCTTGACGGCTGCCGGATGATGCACAACATGGCTGCGAAAATAAGGGGTTAAGTGGTGGGTGGTAGGTGGTGGGCGATAAGCAGATTGGAGAGCAGAATGGATGGCTTACGAGTGCACCGAGTGGGCTCCGTGATGGATGATGGGCGTGTGCACCACCGCGGGGTGCGCCACCACGGGAGCCACAGCAACCACTCCGGGATAGGCGTATACCTGGGCGGCGGCGAAGGCGGCGAACACGAACAGCTGCGGCGGATCAAAAGTTCACAGATTAGTGGGATTAGTTATGATTCAGTGGAGCGACCTAAGGTCGCCACTTTGAAAACATTGTTGTTTATATTTTATTTAGACAAACAATTTTTCATTCTCTGGAGATTTTCGGGAATTTGCGTATATATTTGGATAATTTCTGGATAATGTAATATTATATGCTTACGCCCAAAATTGCTTTACTTGAATTATTTTAGAGTCCAATAAGTCATTAAATTTAAAATGTGAAAATAATTAAAAAATTAACTTTTTTTTTACAAACCACAAAGTGTAAGATTAAAATAAAATTTATGCATTTATTGAATACACCCAAAAATTATTTAAAATCATTATTTTTCTATATCCCGAACAAGTTAAATTGATACTGAAATTCCGAACTGTTGCCTATTAACTCCTTTGGGCATTTTCCAATGTATTTTTCTGCCTTAATACTTACAACTTTAAACATGGTGATTTTTTGGTTGTAAAGCTGAAAAGAAGTTAGGCTAATGACTGGTAATTGTCGACTGTTGACAAACCTGCCGCCGATTTGAGCTTTTATAGGAGATTTATGCCAGGCGAGATATGCGAAAGTCAACGCGTCTCAATGCAAGCAGCTGGGAAAACTGGTCGGATCGGGCAGTTTATGAGGCAGCCAGGCATTGGGCATTGGACATTAGGCGGTAGGCGGTAGGAGAGTCGAGTCAGTGGAGCAGTCGTCTCAAGATCAAGTTCATCATATGTTCGTTTGCCTTGTCCGTATTAGGCGCCGTCGCCGCGTACTATAAATTTCATGTTTTCTGAATTTTCAATTGCCTTAGAATGTTGTTTGCCGATTTGCCTTGTTATCGACACCTTCTACTGATGATTGACCGTCAGGGATCAAACAATGACCCAGCCAGTCCTGTGTTTCCTGTACCACAAATGCGGGATGCTTTGTGGCCATAAAGTTGGTAATGTCGCGGGCAACTGATTTATCAAGTGATACTAAAACGCTTTGACGTGTGCCAGTCATAACCCCAAGGACAATAAGCGAGATGCCAAGTGGGGGTAGCTTTATGTGCAGTTCCATTTATATCAATTTCTAGGAGCTACCAGGGGAGGAGATTGGAGCCAAAGGCGCTGACTGCCACTGTTTCTGTTTCTGTCAGAGTCATTTTTCAGCCAGCGGGGACAAAGCAGCAGCCCAGTACATCATCTGATCGTTTGGTCACCCACAGGCCGGCATGACACCCCGTCTTCCCACTCCAAAGCCAGCCCCAAAATCCTAGTCCGAGTTCGTGTCCATCGATGTCTGTTTATCCAGTTGTTTAGCCAGCATTCGCAGTTACTTTGTATTTTTACGAGCACTCGTAAACCGAAACCAAATTTAAGATTTATTATCTGTAACATGGAACTTAAATCGCATCTCAGTTGCCTTACTTCTGGACTTAGAGGCTGACGGGTGGACATCTTCAGTGGATCCGGATGCTGGGAAACAAAGTCCCCCCTCATCCGTGTGATTACGCTTATCACTCGCTTATTTTTTTTATACTTATTCTTATACCGATGCTATTTAATTAGGGTCGTTTCTGAGCAGAATACGTATACAGTGTTATCATAAAATCCATATATCAGGGCACTTGCATATAAACATAGTTTTGGCTTTATGGCGCTGGCATTGCGGTTTTAGTGTCTTTCTTGGCTTGTGCGCTCCGAAAATGTCAACAGTGCGTATGGGTAACCGCAATAGGAACTGGGATAAGCGCCATAAACCCCAAAGGGACGAGGGGAATGACGGTGCTTTAGTGTAGCCAATTATTAAATTTGCTCCTCCTTGAAAGCTGTAAATGTGCGAATATGAATATAGTATACAAAGTACCTTTGTTTGTTTGGCTTGAGAAAAGTAGGTACTTGAGGTGTCATGAGACTCTGAACTGTGCGGCTTTATTTGCATAATCATTTTGCCCTTGTCGCAGAGCACCACGCATTGCCATTGTGTTCTGATTTCCAAATAAGGCACTTGGCAATACCAATTAATTACATTAAGTGGCTTAATAATTGGAGCAAATGTTTTAAAACAATACATGAAATCATTAAATGGGAAGCAATTACAGATGAAATTATTTATTTACATAAAAAATCATCATTGTTCAAGTTCGAGCAAAACAATCGTTTTAATTACCATAATAATTAAAGTAATTGCTTTAATCTGGATAAATAAGTTGTAAATTCAACCATCCTTAAAACGCTTCATGGCAAATGCTCGAAATCCCATGCTCAAATTATTCTGACAAGGAAAATGAATTGGTGAATTATGGCCGTGTTCCACCAAACTGGGCATACATACTCGTACATATATATTTAAATGGTTGCCTCCAGAATTTGAAATGAAATTCGCGATTGTACTGCTTATCCCTAAAAGAACTCAATTAAGCTCTCGCCTGATTTATGGGCATGCCAAATCCCTTGGACAAATTATGTTAATGCAATTGGTTCGCTGATATAAATAAATGTTATGACAATTTGATATTGGTATTGCGGACAGCTTTGTTTCGCCCCAACCAACATTTTGCACTCTGCGATGAGGGTCTCTGCGGCATCACTTTGTTTAGCTGGCTATTTTTAGTCCAGAAATGAGACGGAGAAATGGGATTCGGTTGTGGATGCCCTCTAATGGAATTACCGCTGTGTTATCTGCCCAATGTTTTGGCGGACAGTCGCTGGCGTCGACCCAAGTCGGGCGAAAAGACCAAAAATACGAGCACAATGCACGTAATTACATGGCATTTTTCGGCCAGGAGCAGACGCCCCAGAACAAGTCTTGTCTATGACCATTCAGCGGGCGCCACAATCAGCCGGCTGCACTAAGCCAAATGAAAAATGCTGAACTCGTTGATGGCCCCATCCCGACCCCATCCCGACCCCACTCGACTCGACACGACTCGCCTCGCCTCACCACCTCGCCTCGCTCAGCTCTTATTCAAATTACAATTCATTATGGCAAGCAGAATAAAAAATGGCACCCCAGCTCCTGGCAGGAGTCGCCTCCTCCCAATTTCAAGAGCAGTGCTGGCGAGTTCAATAGACGAGATTGGAAAGCGAACACTCAGCAGAAAAAGGCTTAAGGACTGTCGACTGGCGGCATCCTGCGTGTGCGAATTAATCAGCGGAGATGCTAGTATTTGCATGCCGGGAGCTCCTGTTAAAACGGTGTCGTCATTCTCATCGTCGCCTCGACAGCTTGATGATTGCCATTATCCTTGACGGCTCAGCGCCGTCAGCGGCATCTGGAGCTCCTGAACTGAGCTGCGTTGTAAACACCCTTTGTTGATGGCACACCGGTACCCATTCCCATTGCAGGTTCATTGCCATCTGGTGGCCGCTGAAGCAGATGACAAAGCGACGTGCCCGCATCATGATAATCGGCATATGGGTAATCGCTCTGGTGACCACCATTCCTTGGCTGCTCTTCTTCGACCTGGTGCCCGCCGAGGAGGTGTTCTCGGATGCCCTCGTCTCGGCCTACTCCCAGCCGCAGTTCCTCTGCCAGGAGGTGTGGCCCCCGGGCACCGATGGCAACCTGTACTTCCTGCTGGCCAATCTGGTGGCCTGCTACCTGCTGCCCATGTCCCTAATCACGCTCTGCTACGTGCTCATCTGGATCAAGGTCTCCACGCGGTCCATTCCCGGCGAGTCGAAGGACGCCCAGATGGACCGTATGCAGCAGAAGAGCAAGGTGAAGGTCATCAAGATGCTGGTCGCTGTGGTCATCCTGTTCGTCCTCTCCTGGCTGCCGCTCTACGTCATCTTCGCCCGCATCAAGTTCGGCTCGGACATAACGCAGGAGGAGTTCGAGGTTCTGAAGAAGGTGATGCCTCTGGCCCAATGGCTCGGCTCCTCCAACAGCTGCATCAACCCGATCCTCTACTCGGTGAACAAAAAGTACCGTCGCGGCTTTGCTGCCATCATCAAGTCGCGCAGTTGCTGTGGACGCCTCAGGTGAGTGGCCTTCTTAAAAATGATGTTAGTCTCTCAAAGAAAATTTATGTATTTAAGCTTTTCCATATATACTGAATTTATATATTTAGAAACTTTAGAGTTTTACGCAGATACTTTTAAACTAATTATTTAATATTCCCTGTTGGGTTTTTTAATTGAATATATAATTCCTAAACATTAATTGAAATAAGATTATAAAAAAAATCAATTGTGTTGAAATTTTTGGTGAGGATATTTTTTATATTATTAAAAAAAAAATAGCATTGATTCCAAAATACCCTTCAAATAATTTCATGTCATAATTTTGCAGGTATTACGACAACGTGGCCATCGCCTCCAGCACCACGAGCACGCGCAAGTCCTCGCACTACCACCAGAACAGCTCCCGAAAAAGTCCTGGTAGCAAAGGCAACGCGGTATCCTACATCTACGAGCACAACTCGCTGCGGCGGCACAACCTGATGCTCAAGCAGGACAGCAACCTGTCGCAGCAGATGCTGCTCAAGCAGGACTCGCACGGATCGCGCCAGTTCCTCATCAAGCAGGAGAGCTCCTGCAGCGACGCCTCGGGAATTAGACGGCCGCTGTGCCAGCAGGATAGCAATGGGTCAAAGGTTTCGCTCTCCAAGCAGGATTCCATAGTTTCCTATATGGAGTCGCGTCGGGCCGCAGGACTTGGCCCCAATGATTCGCTGTCGGACAGGGAAAGTATCTCTGCTGAAACTCGACGCCCGGGAGCCACCCCGAGCTCCCTGCTCGACAAGCGTCAGAAGTTTGTGAAGCAGGACTCGGTGATCTCGTTCGTGGACCAGCGTCCGGAGCCGCGTCGCCATCAGCTGGTCAAGCAGGACTCGGTGATCTCCTTCGCCGACCAGCGGCGAGGACTGCTCCACAAGCAGGACTCGCTGGCCAACCGGGCGGGTGACGCCCCCACCCACCATGTCTCCATTCTGAAGAAGACGGACTCCCAACTCAGCTACGGATCATCGGCTTCTCCCCGCCGGAACGCGGATCTATACGAATAGATATAGATGGGTTGAGAAAACTCCTCCTAATTAAAGGATCTACCTATTGGGTGGTTCGATTTGTTAGGGTCAAGATATAACTCAGGGGAGTTGCAATATGTGGATGCGTCTAGGTATTGTGGAATACCCTCATCCTTGTTTTAAAATCAGAATTCAAATTTTTTGGACAACAGTTTGAAATCGGTTAATCAGTGGTAATAGACAATTTTAATTCTTGGAACTTTTAAGATTCGACGGAAAAATATTTACTATTTTAAATTTGAAAATCGAGACGATAAACTTTTTAATATATTAACCGTTTCAATAGTTTTGGATGTTAAAAACTTTCCATAGACAGCATGTCCCCTTTGCGGCTCTAGAAATCGAACCATCCAAATATACTAGAACGCAACGATAGCAAAAACTTACCGAACCACAAACAAAAATTGAGAAAATACATATATATTTCTATAGTTGCGAGACGAAAAGGAATCGAAGAGTGATAGGCCTACGACTGTGATACAAGTCGGCAGTGCTGGTGGGTTTAGAACTTCAGACGGGCCGGGCCGGGCCGCACATATCCGTCAAGTCATCGTCGTTGGGACAGTGCCAGTTGAAGATAGACAAGATCGGGTTGGACCAATAGTGGGTGGGTATAGATATCTAATCAGAGATTGCTTAGCTAGAAACAAACACGCCACACAGGACACCGGATACACGGGAAACAGGACTACTCCACACACCATAGACACACACCCCACAGACCTAATAGTTAATAGATGTTTTATACGTGTTTCTGAGGTACTACACAAGATATAAACTACTCCTTGGCTATGGCTATATAATACCTATATATTATGTATGTACCGTTACGCAGTTTTAAGATTGTTTGTACTCGCAATTTGCTATATCGAAAAGTTGGATTAAGATTGTGAAAGCAACGGAGAGGGATAAACAAATAGCTTTGCTAAACTTTTTGTACGACGGCGGCGAACGTGAGTGAAACGGGCAAGTCCAGTATCATAGTTGAGAAAACGAAAACGAAACGAAACAAAACCAAACCAAACCAAACAAAACAAAATGAGATAACACCGAGGTCTAAAGTAACGTACCTACTAAATTTTTGTATGGAAATTCTTACAATTTATACATATATATTTATATTGATTTTGGAATAAGCAATATGCAATACAAGCGTATGTCTGCGCGTACGCCGTGTATATCTATCAAACAACAATAATCAATTTTATTAGAATTTTACACAACCGAGTTGCGGCAGCGGAAATGGCACAGCAGCGGAAAGTCAAGAAAATAGTTAGTAAACGCAATACAACGGACGATTAAGTGTGTGGCACAACATCGCAACCTATCGCTTAAGTCGGCCTCGACTAATCGCGGAATCGACGATCAATTCGATAGCCGATATCGATGGGCAGTGGTAGTGTAGGCATCGAACGCGCACAAACTAGCACATGACCATGCTGATGTTAACCTGGGAGTTAAACGATGGAGGAGTGGCGTAGATTAGGGAATAGGGATAGGGATAGGGGATAGGGATTAGGGTTAGGAGGGCGGACGAGTGGGTTGTCCCCCCGAAAAGGCGGAGAACCCCAAAGTGAGCACAAAGCAGTCAAAGATTTCGCACTAAACGTATCACTACAAACTAACAAAGAAGCAAACAATAATCGAACTCAAATTCGTTAAACACTAAACACCAAAATACTTTAATATGTGAAATAAAATTTGAATGGATAACTGAATGAGTAGGAGGAGGAGGTTTAGGATGAGGATGAGGAGGAGGAATCAATGGTAAAACTATGAAACTAAACATAAAGATTAACTACGCAATTTTATTGTTAGCCAAAATTTTATAAATGTCAAGTAACGAACAAGTAAATATTTATATGTATACAGAATATATCAAGTATAAAACATACGTTATATATCTTTATATACTTCGATGGCATTAGGCGCTGATTCGTAGAGTTTTGGCATGCTTGGATGTAGCCGATTTCAACCCGATCAACGATTTAGTTTAGCCGCATTCCTTGGTCCCCAACCAGAAATTGGGGAGCTTAAAGTCCACTCCAAGGACCCAACCAACATTTAGGTAAAACACGGCCTGTTCAAAACTCCAGCGCTTAATGCAAGGCAAGAATCTACAATGAGGAATATCAATAATATATTTCAAATATACATACATATATTTATATAGGCTTAACAACAACTCATATGCCAGCGAACCGAAACAACAACGTCTAGTAAACAAGAGATTACATTTATACGAAATAGGAAATACATATTACGTACATACAAACATATATGCTGCAAGTATGTAAAAGCGCGCAATAGAAATGTCCTTTCCCGCTTTCGATTCCACTTAAAGATGAACTCGAAGGTAAACGAGCAGAACGAGGATTAAATCAAAAGTAATATTTATCGAATAAACCAAATTGAACTTTAGGTTTTAAAGTTTTAAAACGTAGTGCATACCCATACACACATACATGTGCATTAAGTTCGTTATTTATCGATGCGGATAATGAAATATTAAATATATACGAATCGGTCGTTAACCAGTTAAACATAAAGCATGACATTAACGGCAACACAATATCTATATATGTAAATATATGTGTTTACGTATACATATATATGTATATTTATCGCAACCAAATAACACCAAAGATACATGCATGTTAGCAAAAATAATAAATAAATAATAACTAAACTAATCTGGCATTTTGTTCTAAAGTGGTCTGCGAGATGAGGAAAATCTTGGATAAATATTGAACAAATTTTGGTTTTGCTTAGAATGTTTGTTTAAAATGTTTGTTTAGAAATTATAACTAATATTTTTTAAATATTTAATTGCGGTCATATTTATTAGGACATACAATAATGCAGAAATAGTTTTTAATAACCTTTCCATTTCGCGCCATTTATCGATGTATCGTACATCGTATCGTACTTTGGTATGACCACCACTTTGAGATTCTGATTGCATTGTACTTATCTTAGGAAAATGTAGGAGAGGTAACGAGCATTCTCCAATAAGAATTTAAATACTCCGAATTTACTGCCATGAATCGCTGGTTGAATCGAGTGGCCGTCGTCACAGGCGCCAGCTCTGGAATTGGAGCATCCTGCTGCCGGGATCTTGCGGCCAAGGGAATGGTGGTCGTGGGATTGGACAAAAGAGTTCAGCGTCTTCAGGAGCTCAAATCCTCCCTGCCCGCAGATCAAGGAGACAGATTTCATGGTCGTTCTTGTGACGTCAGCAACGAGCAACAGGTTGTAGATGCCTTTGCCTGGGTTGACCGAGATTTGGGCGGTGCCGATGTGTTGGTCAACAATGCAGGGATCGTGAGACGCATAAACATTACGGATGAGGGTAATTCAGACGACTTGCGGGCGATTTTGGAAACCAATGTGCTGGGAGTTACCTGGTGCACCCGCCAAATGTTCCGCTCGCTGCAGCGTCGTAAGGTAAACGACGGTCACGTGGTGCTCATCAATAGTGTGGTTGGTCACCAAGTTCCTGTGGTTGGGGGCTTCAGCCTGAACATGTATGCGCCCTCCAAGCACGCCATCACAGCTTTAACTGAGGTCCTGCGGCAGGAGTTCATGAACCAAGGCACCCAGACTAAGATCACGGTAAGCACACGCAAATAATTTGTTTATATTTTTCTAAAAAGGTTCATAAATTTTTATATATTGAATTGGCTTTGTTACAACAACAAACAAATGATAACTTCCCCGTTTTAGAGCATCAGTCCTGGATTGGTGGATACTGAAATCTTTGATAACAGCCCGGTTGAAAAAAGTTCTGGAATGGCAATGCTGCGACCCGAGGATGTGGCAGACGCAGTGTCCTATTGTATTCAAACACCACCAAACGTACAGATACATGAGCTGACTATCAGACCTGTGGGTGAAAAAGTCTGAAGTATAGTCAGGGTCTTTAAAAAGAGTCTTTGTTTACCTTCAATGCTTCTTTATTACTTAGCAATGCTGATTGTGGTCATCTTCTATTTAACCGGGCCCATCCTTGATCTATTGTATTGGCCCTACCCCCTAATAGAAAAATTTAATTGTTTTAATTCAATATTTTAATTAGGGTTTAGATTTGGGTGGTCTTTTGATATATTGCCGGCAACATTTTCCGACCATTCATATGGAGCTTAGCAAAATGCGAATTTGTGCAGATATATATTTTTTTCGAGTAAAAGGATAAGAGAAAGGATATTGTTTTGAGTATTTGGGTTATTCATGGTCGGTATTTTAGGTAATTTTTTAATAATTGAAGGCCCGCACCCGATAGCACTTCCTTTTAGGTCTTTACAGTTGAAATTAGTTGTTTAATACGCCGATAAGGCGTAAAATGCTTTCAAGGGCGCATTTTTATACCTTTGCAGAGGGTATTATAATTTTGACCAGAAGTTTGTAACGCAGTGAAGGAGACGTCTCCGACCCTATAAAGTATATATATTCTTGATCAGCAACACCAGCCGAGTCGATCTAGCCATATCCGTCTGTCTGTCCGTCTGTCGGTTACTATGTAAAGTAGTCTCTCAGTTTTAAAGCTATCGGGCTGAAACTTTGCCTATCCTGAAAGTCCCACAAAAGTCGGACTCCAATTTGTTAATTTTTATGGGATTTCAGCAAGCAAGTACCAGGCGAACAGAAAAAACAGTAGGCTGATTTTGATCATTTATTTGCTCTCTTGTATGGAGGAGGGGAAAGGAAAACCACCGTTACTTCCAGTGGAAGCACATAGAGAGGAAGCATTTAGGGGAAGCAGTTTAGAGCTCCACTAATTTTTAGACATCCCCAAAAGATGCAACAATTCTTTCCAAACTACCCAAATGGTAATTTAATAGCGCCCCAAAAGTATGCTACATTTTCAAACGATTTTTGTAACTTAAATTTATCGCTGTTAAGATTCTGTTCGCCTACATTAAATAAAAAAAAACCCCATTCTGTTACTTAGTTCAAATTTCCGTTACAGAAAATTCCAACAACATAATGGTTCAAATTTGATAACATTGTATGAGATTTCAGAAAGCAAGTACCAGGCGAACAGAAAGTTACAGATGGTCGACCATAAAAGCTCAATTCATTTTAATGATTCTCATTTATGGAGACTTGGAAAACCGTTGTTCTCAGTGGTTTTTTTCGCCCATTTAAAAAATCCGTTGATTTAAAATTTTACTTTTATCGTTGAGTACTTGCTGCGGTTGCTGTTCGCCTGGTACATTAAATCATAGGAGCATTATATTCACTGCCTCAGTTTACATTTTGGTACAACAAATTACAACAACGTTATGTTAAACAATTTGTTAATTTGTATGGGATTTCAAAAACCAAGTACCAGGCGAACAGAAAGTTACAGAAGGTCGTCCATAAAAGCTTAACTAATTTTTAGGTATCCCCAAAATATGCAACATTTTTCCAAACTACCCAAGAGCAATTATTAATATAGCCCCAAAAGTATGCTGCATTTTTTTATAGCGTGGAATAATTTTGGTTGAATGACGTCACTGTTTGGGATGTTCCATTGAAATAATGTACCAGGCGATCAGAAACCACAAGTCAGAAAAAGTACCAAAAGCAAAAAAAAGTCTCAAAGCAATTAACGGTTGTTTCAAAATCTATTCTCTTTAGCCATGCTTTATAGGAAGAGAGCCCAACGGAGACCAAAGTTGTTTTGTTTTAATTATTCTCTTTACTCATGCTCAATATGAAGAGAGCCCTATGGAGAACAACGGTTTCCCAAATCTTCATGGATGAGAATCAATAAATAATGGAGGTCAGCCGGCTGTGTTTTCTGTTCGCCTGGTACTTGTTTTCTGAAATCCCGTACAAAGTTGACAAATTTAAGCTAGGGGAACAGAACAAAACCCATGCTTAAAAATAAATATAAATTAAATTATAATCGAAGACTTAACTGCAGATAGAGATCATTTGCAAGATCCTAGGAATCTCATTTAATTTAGAAAAGTTATAGGCTATAAACTATACTAAAAGCTATATATAAATTTAATAATTCATTTAATCATTGAGCTCAACTTTGAAATACTTTTCATAGGCACTAGGCTATATCGGCTGTATAACTGGTCTGCAAGGGTATTCTAAGCTTGGGACCCCGAAGCTAGCCTTCTTTTTTTTTTTGGTTTTTTAGACCTTAATCATGGTAATTAATAAAATAATTTAAAATATAACCTAAAGCATTAAGGAATCATTTACTTGACAATGAACTACGAATCTTTCGTTCTGCGCTGCTTTAAATGTACTTTATTATTTTGAGAAGAGTATTTTAGTTATAATTTCACAATAAATTGTTTTTAATATTTTCATTTATTATTTCATTTGTTCTATAATTGTTTTCTGCATTATCGAAGAAGTCGATTTTAACTTTTATG
>JAJJHY010008598.1:24979847-25001115 GCA_021224005.1 Drosophila setifemur | reverse complement strand
CAAATAACACCAAATAAACATGTTAGCTAGAATACTAAAACAACAAAAAAAGGAGTTTAACTAAACTGGCATTTTGTTTTGAAAGGGGTTGGGTTAGTTAATGCCATTAGTTAACAAATAATATGGTTTCAATTTAATTTGAATTATTTTAGGAAGGGATAAGAAATTTTTTTAATAATTACTTCCGGTAAACTTTATTAAAAGTCATAAATCAATGCAGAAATCAATCTTAATTATGTTTTTAAAATGTAGCAATTATTTGGTAATACTTTAAATTTTTCGCGGCACTTATCGATCTACGATATTTGTTGGTACGATCGTCACTTTGAGATTCTGATTCATACCCTTAATCAAAGCACTCGCATATCTTAGAAAATTGTTATAGAGATAAGAACACAATTTTGCAGTTCATATTTTATTAGTCCGTACTTGCTATTATGAATCGCTGGTTGAATCGAGTGGCCGTCGTCACAGGCGCTAGTTCTGGAATTGGAGCAGCCTGCTGCCGGGATCTAGTGGCAAAGGGAATGGTGGTGGTGGGATTGGCCAGAAGAGAGCAGCGCCTCCAGGAGCTTAAGTCCTCCCTGCCCGCAGAGCAGGCAGATAGATTCCATGGACGTTCATGTGACGTCACCAACGAGCAACAGGTTATAGATGCCTTTGCCTGGATTGACCGAGATTTGGGCGGTGCCGATGTGTTGGTCAACAATGCAGGGATCGTGAGACGTATAAACATTACGGATGAGGGTAATTCAGACGACTTGCGGGCCATTTTGGACACCAATGTGCTGGGGGTTACTTGGTGCACCCGGCAAATGTTCCGCTCTCTGCAGCGCCGAAAGGTGCTTGACGGTCACGTGGTACTTATCAATAGTGTTGCGGGTCACAAAGTTCCTGTGGTTGAGGGTTTCAGCCTGAACATGTATGCGCCCTCCAAGCACGCCATCACAGCTTTAACCGAGGTCCTGCGCCAGGAGTTCATGAATCAAGGCTCTCAGACTAAGATCACGGTAAGCACTCAGATATTTTTTTTCTAACAGAATTACAATTGAAAAAGTAAAAATTTTCTTATTTTAAACAAATACTTATCTTTCAAATTTTAGAGCATCAGTCCCGGTGCGGTAGATACCGAAATCTTTGATAAAAGCTTGGTGGAAAATAGTTCTGGAATGCCCATGCTCCGATCCGAGGATGTGGCAGACGCAGTGTCTTATTGCATTCAAACACCACCAAACGTTCAGATACATGAGCTGACTATCAAACCTGTGGGAGAACGATTCTGAAGTGCCTTCTGTTCCCGATAAGGAAATAAAATAAATATTTACTCCTATCCAAACATATAAAAAAGACTTACAGCTGCGGTGAAATTAGAAGCAGATATGCTAAAATATTTTAAATAAAGTCTCCAGCACAATATAAACAGTTTTTCTTTAATGCTAAGTCTCTTTCAATAGTGTCTTTGTTTACCTTAAATGCTTTGTTTATTATTCAACAAAGCAAATTGTTATACTCTTTCATTCAGTATATCCAGCTGTAAAGCAAGCAGTCAAACAATGCAAGCATATTATTGAATAACAAATTAAATTTAAATTAGCCAACCAAATATACTGCTTAGTATAATAGAATTAAAACATTACGAAATCTAAATATTCTGTGTAACATTTGATTAAATTTTTGATTATTCTCTACTCAAACAATATAAATGTAAATAATAACCAATTTGCAATTAATATATGCAATTCAACAATTCTGCTATTTAAAATTTGAGCAGATTCTACTAATCGATGTGAATTAATTGATTTTAAATATATCGATTACGATAGAATCATCGATTCGAGTATTCAATATCTGCACTGCGAACCACGTTGTACAACACTGGCCAGCAGTCGTAGTTCGTGTCGGGATTGTTTTTTAGTTTAATATTTCATAACTTTAACACCTTTAATTGCTTGATTGGTCAACTCTTCCAAATCTTCGAAATCGAATCATTCATCTTTCACGGCTATCACTGCCGTCGCGTTTCCTTGCGTCTAGAAAAGCTAATTGAATTAACCACGCACACAGACACCCAGCCATCGCCTGCGTCATAAGTTATTTTCGTCCAGCAATCCAGAACAAAACATGGACCAACAACAGAATTCCGATGTAGCCACCACCCCAGCCCCACAGCTGGAGGATCAGCTGAGCCTGGTGGACAGCATGAAACACTGCTTTGAGAATCTGATCGTCATTGACGTGGGTGCGAATTTGACCAACAAAAAGTATAGCCGTGATCTCGATTCGGTTGTCCAAAGAGCCAGAGACGCAGGTTAGTGTGCCAACAGCTACAATCTAGCAACATTTTAGCAATCAGATGCGCCTTAAGTTTCTGGGGCGAGGTCACATATTCACACCCAGACAACCAGAAGGTCGCATGATAACCGATGAGCAACAAGTGTGCAGTGCAGCTGTTATGCGTGTGCGCTTTGTTGTCGGTCGGTTGTTGGTTGTGTATGTGGCACACACTGCAAGCTGCACTAACTTTCTCTTCTTTCTCTGAACTCTCCCCCTACAGGTGTTCAGAAACTAATGGTTCACGGCACTTCGGTCAAATCGAGCAAGGAAGCGCTGCGCCTTTCGCGCATTTATCCCGACATCATCTACTCGACTGCTGGCATCCATCCGCACGACTCCAAGTCCATTGTGGAGGAGCCGGCCACATGGTTTGACCTGGAGCACATCGCCCAGGCGCAGGAGTGCGTTGCGGTTGGTCCCTGCGGCCTGGACTACCAGCGCGATTTTTCCGAGCCGGAGGCCCAGAAGCAGATCTTCGCCAAGCAGCTGCAGCTGGCCATCCGGCTGAATAAGCCTCTGCTGATCCACGAGCGATCGGCTCAAAACGATCTACTCGAAATACTAGACAAGTAGGAAGTATGTTTTAGTTTGTATGGTTTCTAAAGAACACCCTTTTGCAGATTCGAGAATTTGCCGCCAGTGATCATCAGAGGCTTCATGGGCACCGCCGAGGAGGCACTTAAATATCTGGAGCGCAGATTCTACATCAGCCTGACTGGCTACCTGTGCAAGGATAAATCGGACACGGGCGTGCGCCGACTGCTGGAGAATGGCACGTTGACCTTGGATAGACTGCTAGTTGAAACTGATGCTCCGTTTATGTATCCCAATACAAGGGCTTCCAAACTCCCTCAGCATGTTAAGACTGCCATCACCGAACGCTCATTGTTGTACTTACACAGGTGGGTTGGGACTGGAATATATTCGATTTTCATAATAACTTATAAACTAAACTATTTTCCAGATATTGTACCTTCCAACGTAACGAGCCATGCAGTCTGCCCGCCATCGTAGAGATGATTGCCGCCTTCATGAAAAAAACTCCGGATGAGGTGGCCCTGGCCACAGCCTTCAATGCTCTAAAGCTATTCGGCTTGTCCTAGGAACCGCAATGCCCCAAAGAACTAATCGACAAAGTGTGCCAACTAGCAGCTTTGCATCCGTATCACCATACGAGCCTGAGAATTACGATAGACTCTTACCCATGTGCCTTAACCACTAATCGAATTCGGGATGAAGCGCTCATCCCGATCTTACACATATACACCACACATAATTACGAACCCCATGCATGCGAAACGTACGTATACGTATACCTACATATATACCCATATACTCCCCCCTGACGTAAAGGTGCAAATTATCGATCGAAATTTGCAAGGTTTAGCTTTAAGTTGTTGGAATTTCCTAAGCAATTGCTTTATTTACCCATGTACCCCTGAGAATCGGTGCCAAGGTGGTGCCAAGTGGGCGCCGACTCCGGGAAGCAAATAATTTGTACTCAAGTTGGTCGGCGCTTCACGCCTCGAAGCGCGCGCTTCGAAATTTAGATTTAGATATTAAGTGCTGCAGCTTGTCGTCTGTTTGTTTCTTCTGTATTTAAGCTATACCCTTTAGTTTTAGTTCGTGTCTCTTGTTTAGCCTGTAGCCGTATTTTTGTACATATTTATTCTTGTTGTTCTGATAATGATACGAAGATTGATTGATGATGATGATGATTATGGGAAACGTAATGTGATCATTTTAAGAGCTAAATATTTATATGATATTCAACATACATGCATGCAAACACACTAGTTAGGCTATGAAAACATATTGAATATCGTGCGCCTAGACACATAATATTTTGTTATATTTACATATACAAAGCGTTGTACTGAACTGATCGCCTAACGGAGGTTGCATAAAATCCACTCTGTGCCCATTGTCGCACACAGACACACACTATTTTCCATTTGAATAAAGCGAATTTAAAAACCAGATGAACAACAGCTGCCTTACTGCTCTTTATGAATGTATTTTTTTGTCAGGTGATATTTTTGGTTCGTTAGCACACTTAAAAGCGCTGAATGTTTTTCAAGTCCTCAAACTGATCCAGTCTATGCAAATTGTCCCACCATAGCTTGAGGCGGTGATGCAGTATGAGGGAAAACCAGGGAGTCAAGGGGGCGCTGAACTTGGCCACCGCCTCGTCGATCTTATCGCGGCGGAGGAAACGCACCTCGCTCACTTCGTTGCTATTTGGATGCAGCGTAACGTCCTTCTGCAGGAACAGGATGTAGTCGATCTCGTGCTCGCCCCACACGCCGTCACCTGTGTCCGCATAGTGGATGCGGGTGAGGTAGCGAAAATCCTCGGGCCGTAGCTCCTCGGTGGGTATGCCCAGTTCGTAATTGAGTCGCCGCTGGGCTGCCAGTCGGATGCCCAAAGCATTATTCTCTAGGCGCTCCTGCTCAATCTCGTGAAGGGGATGGCTGCAGCAGGCGTTGGTGTAAGTGTTCGGGAAAGTAATCTACGGAGGAAGGACATTAACTTTAGCTATAGGTTCTGAACAGAACTTACCTTGTGAGAAGAACGCTTTTGCACCAGCATCTCGCCTTGGGAATTGAACAGGAAAACACTGAAGGCCCGATGTAGTTTTACATCCCCTGTTTTCGGTTCCACCCTATGGCAATCGGCCTTGGACGCCGCCCCGATGGGCTTATCGTTCTCGTCCACTAAGATGCACTGCTCCTTGAGAGCGTGCGCCTGGAGAGGATCGTGCACGGATTCCGCTGGAGCCTGGCGCTGTTGCTGCTGACCCACTGCCGTCGTGGAGCAACTTCGCAGGGCGAATAAATTCCGAAGCGAGGCGAGATTCCAGTTGCAGCGTGAGGCCAACATTTTTGGTAAATGACTAGTTTCGTGTACGGCCAAAACAAATATAAAAGTGAAACTTCGTAATGCAAAAGCTGCCAACTCGTTGGGGTTTTGGTCATGCGCTTTGCAGCACTGGTCGCGAAACAGCTGTTCGACAGCAACGGCAGCCCTGGCAATAGTGATACACAATTTGCTCATAATCAGTTTTTCGCTTCCGTTGCCGAACGATAAAATTGTAAATAGCCAAAAAGCTGCCCAAGAAAAAACTGAAAAATGGTGAGTAGGTTTTACACTCGCTGTGAGCCAGCTTTTGATTTGAATGTATTCCCCAGATACGCTTCATACTTATTCAGAACCGAGCTGGCAAAACTCGCCTGGCCAAATGGTACATGAACTTCGATGACGACGAAAAACAAAAACTAATTGAGGAAGTCCATGCTGTGGTCACTGTGCGGGATGCCAAGCACACCAATTTCGTAGAGGTGCGATCCCTAAATCCTTTTCTAAGACCCCAATTCACATAAACCCAATCCCCTTTGCAGTTCCGAAACTTCAAGATCGTGTACCGACGGTATGCGGGTCTGTATTTCTGCATTTGCGTGGATGTGAACGACAACAACCTGTGCTATCTGGAGGCCATCCACAACTTCGTGGAGGTGCTAAACGAATACTTCCATAATGTGTGCGAGCTGGACCTCGTCTTTAACTTCTACAAGGTGTACAGCGTCGTGGACGAGATGTTCCTGGCGGGTGAGATTAGGGAAACCTCCCAGACCAAGGTGCTCAAACAGCTCCTCACACTAAATTCGCTGGAGTAGGCGGGGTCGGACCCCAACGGATCGTCAGATGCATTCCCCTCTAGCCCGACCGGGCGCTATACCCGCTTATCGAATCTTCTTTCATATACTATTACGCGTATTATTATTAT
Source organism: Drosophila setifemur (assembly GCA_021224005.1). Classification (NCBI taxonomy): domain Eukaryota; kingdom Metazoa; phylum Arthropoda; class Insecta; order Diptera; family Drosophilidae; genus Drosophila; species Drosophila setifemur. Next base: position 24,994,994 of record JAJJHY010008598.1, on the reverse strand, counting down.
TATCTATAATGTGTTCTCTATGCAAGCAAACACTCAAATGTTAAATACCGTGTTTAGATGATGTACCATAAGAGATTGTATGCAAGTGCAAAATAAGCTTTAACTTGTTTTTATTGGGGGTGTTGCATTAAGAGATTTAATTGTCTTCTGGGTACGCCCACTCATGTCGATGGTCTATTGTTGTGCAGCCCTGGTCGCTTTGGTCGTTATCCAACACTGCCGCACACTAATGCCACTTCGTCATTTTTTCAGTCGCCATTGTTCTCGTTCTCGGCCGTCGAATTTGTGGAAATAATCGCTGTTCCCTTTAAATTCGCTGCAATAAACACACTAGCGAGCTATTAAATATAACCCAAACCAAGTGCAAACGCAGTGCGTGACAGTTTGAAGCGATTTGAAACGCGCAAGGCGAACAAAAAACGGTGACAACAGCAGTCAGCAGTCCGAAAAAACCAGGGGCAGAAATCGAATATTTGTTCGTGGCAAATATATAATCTTGTGAAAAGGCCCGAAAATGTCATCTGTGAATCCGGAATAGTAAGTCGTCACATGCAGTAAACTGCGCATAATTCCGCTCCCGAGCATTGGATTGCTTTCCATTGGAACATCACACACCTCTGTCTCGCGTTCGATAATCAGTTTTCTTTTCTGCGACGTCATTTTTGCTACGTTTCATTCCATTCATCAGCCTCAGCCCCACTCCTCTCCGGTCCCCATCCCCCTGGCTTTGTTGCTGGCCCTTGGCTTTGTTTAGTGCTGGCGTTGGCAACTCCAAAAGGAAAACACAACCGCCCTAAGCCAGGAACAATGAATAATATAATATAATTGGTGAACTGAATAAAAATACAAGAGTACATACACTATACGTATGTATGTAAATGCAAGCGGAGATAGCAAGCTAACTTCTACATTCGCGTTAATTGTTGCTGTGCTCTGCGGACTCTGGTTCGGCCAGCACATCCAATCTAGTCGGATCCCAGCCCACTGAGAGCGAGCGGAGCGAGTGCTGTATTGCTGGGCGGATGAGTCACCTGCGTGGAGAGCGTCTCCCACCCCCTGTGCCTTTCAGCACCAGCATTGTTGTTGTTGTTTGTTGTTGTTCCTACCGCTGCTACGTAATCAAAACCCACTATTTAGTCTTGATTGGTCAAGGCTCTCACTTTATGGCAATTGATTCCCTGATTCTGTCTCTGGTTCTGTAAACATTCCTTCGATCACATCACACGCGACTTTATCAGGCATCCAGGGAAAATTGGGGGTTGATGTGCGGACAAGCCCGATAAGATAAAACCCCCAGAGAAACCGGTTTTATGTATAGCCATAGCCCTCATGCATATTCACAAACTAAATGAGAATGTTCTCCTCTTCTCAACAGCGATTATCTCTTTAAACTGTTGCTCATTGGCGACTCGGGCGTTGGAAAGTCCTGTCTGTTGCTGCGATTTGCCGATGACACATATACAGAGAGCTATATCAGCACAATCGGAGTAGACTTCGTAAGTTTAATAGCGTTTTGCGAAATTTTGTATGTGTGATTCATGTATGTTTTTTGCAGAAAATCAGAACCATAGAACTGGACGGAAAGACCATTAAACTGCAAATTGTAAGTGGGAATGCCAAGGCTATCGGGTTTCGTTACTAATTCGAACTTTTACAGTGGGACACTGCTGGTCAGGAGCGCTTCCGCACCATCACGTCTTCATATTATCGCGGCGCGCATGGCATCATCGTGGTATACGACTGCACGGATCAGGAGTCCTTCAACAATGTGAAGCAGTGGCTGGAGGAGATCGAGCGGTATGCTTGCGAGAACGTCAACAAGCTGCTGGTGGGCAACAAGAGCGACTTGACCACCAAGAAGGTTGTCGAACATACCACAGCTGCGGTGCGTAGAAATCTGACATTGTTTTGGTGATAGTTATACTGATAGATGATTTTCGAATTGGCCCTGTAGGAGTACGCCGCCCAGTTAGGCATTCCATTCCTTGAAACTTCGGCCAAGAGTGCCACCAACGTGGAGCAGGCCTTCATGACGATGGCGGCAGAGATCAAGAATCGCGTGGGGCCGCCTTCCAGCGCCACCGACAACGCTAGCAAAGTGAAAATCGATCAAGGACGTCCAGTGGAAAACCCCCGGTCCGGTTGCTGCTGAATAACTCTGATTGTGAATCATTATTTTATTATACAATTAAACAAAATTTAAATATAATAAATTAAAACGGAAACCACACAACAATAATAATAAAACTAAAAAAACGAAGGCGAGACCACAAAATCGTAATTATAATACCTAATTCTGTAATAACAATAATGATGAGGAATGATGAGTATGAGTAGTGCGTTTGTATGATCCTAACCGTGATCCCATTCGATACACAATTTAAGCAACTATGTAATAGGTATGTAGCCGACAAAATTCAGACTTCTGACATCCTTACCCTCACACACCCACATACATATACCTGCATAATCGCCGCGTGCAGGATACTGATACTAACCGTCTTTCTGATTTCAGCAGTTCTGTTCTTAAGTAGTGAAAAGCAAGCAAAACAAACGGTGTAGCAATTAACTTAATATTACTCTAACCTACCAGTAAGAAGTTACTTATCACAGCAGCGCGAAACAATACGATATGTAATATTAACTACACATTCGCATTAACTGAAAGGAGTCCGATGGCAACGGCTAGCGAGAGCAATTATATTGTACTGTGTCAGCTACTACTTACAACTATGTATACATATATGTATGTGTTTAAATTACAAATACAATTTTCTAAACATATTATCTCTAGCGAACGTGCTCGCCCCTTGTCTCTGTCATATTAAAATTTTATGTAAATCGAAGGAAGCTAAGAACCGAACGAACATTTTTAGAATTAAGCACAACAACAACCGATTGTGTGTTAGTGTGTTTTCGTGTGACGCAAGGGATTTGTTTAGGCACATAATTAGTGTAATATTGACGACATAGCGAGAAGAAGTTTAATAAAAATTATTGCGTGAGCATAAATTACATGAAAGGTTTGGGAACAAAGGACACAATTATACAATTTAGTTTCGGTTTTCACTGTCGCCCCAATTTGTTTTCGTATTTTGCTTAAGTCAAATAAAATCAATCTGTACCGATGCCTATAAACGGTTTGTTTTATTCCCTTATATATTTGGACCTATTCCAAAGACAAGAGTGAAGGCCGGAACAAATGTGCACACACCTAAACACTTTTGGCTCACATTATTCGGTGGGGTAATGGGATTCGCAAAGCCATAAAAATAGCAACCATTAAACTTATAGCAATTTCTTAATTATAAAAGAGAACATGTACTTGCTAATCAGATCATTTAATGTTGGAATTTTTGTTTTAACTTTTAATCTACTTTAGAATTGGCATTACTTTGGAGATTATACAAAAGTTAAAATTCATGGGGAACAAGAAACAAAAAATTTGTTCTCCCCCATACAATACCATTATTTTTATTTCGCTTACCCTTTAAAATATCTACCAATTCAGAAAATATTTCTAGTAAGCATTTATATCTTGGTTTCAAAAACATCTTCTCTAGCTTTTATTGACTTCTTCTGAGGTACTTCAGTCTTTACAACAAAATTTCTTCTAAATCTATTACTATTTTCTGTTGGAATTCAACTAAATACTTGAACGGTTGCTGGCAGTGAGGGCTCGGTATGGTCTTAGATCTTGCTGGATCTTCGCTCCTGTAGACAGGTCACAGTAGCAGCTGTTGTCCCAATAATAGCAGCTCCCAGGATTCCCCGCTCCCGCTCGCTCAGACCGGAGACGGACAAACTGTTGCTTCGCCACGTCGACGAGGAAGTGGCTCGATCCGTACCCGAGGACGTGGATATGGAGTTGATCAGGAAGGTTGCCTCCCGACGGAGTGTGCGACGGGGATGACGAGTGCCAGAAGTTCCCGTTAGAGTGGCTCCCTCCTCGGCATCCTGTTCCTGCCTTTGAGAAGCATTCCGGCCACTTCCACCCACTGCAGGAGTTTGCCGCTGATGATGATGGCGATGATGGTGATGATGAGGCCTTTGACCCAGACACGTGAGCAATAAACGCCAGAAGCCACTCCTGAACTTGGAGGACATCAGGTTGTAGAGTATGGGATTCATGGCCGAGTTCAGGTAGAGCATGAAGCGCGAAAAATACAACAGGTTGTAGTAGCCATCGATGCCCAGGCCCTCCACATCCTCGGCGCTGGCTAGGATCACCCACAAAGTGAAGGCGCGAAAGGGCAAGAGGCAGACAAAAAAGCTGGAAACCACTGCCACCAGCATGAAGATTACCTGTTTCCGGTGCTTTCTCATCCCGTTGCTCTGCTGATGGCTGTTGCCCTTGGAACTCGGTGGTTGACTGCTGGTGGTCCCACTGGTGGGTTGTGGTTGCGGGGAGGTCGGCCTATGAAATGCATTATTCGGACGCAGCAACTTGTAGGCAATGGCGGCATAGAGGAGCAGCAATATCGCAAATGGTAGAAAGAAAAACACCGTGATGCTGCCCACAAAGTAGAGGATCGACCAGATGCTATCGGCGGCGGTGGTGCAAACGGGGGCATCGGTGCCATCGCCATATGGCTCCACACTATAGCTGGATATGGCGATGATGGGACTGCAAGAGTTACATAGTTCATATTAGATTAAATCAGGCGGTGGCTCCTGAATTGTTGTCTGCAAAGTTTTTTAACTGCGAGCTGCGAGCGGGAAACGAACAAATATTTAAAAGCTTCTCAAGTATTGGAAAACTTTTGGGGCGAAGCACTCAACTTAATCAGAGAACGGAAACGGAAACGACAACGTCTCCTCATACTCATAATCACACAGTGCCGCATGTCTATGGGAGGTTCTATCTACTTTTTTTTTCACAAAATCTACGTCATATTGCTACTACTAAGGCTACGAAAACAAATTAAAAAGCTACGCAAGTATAATACAAATATATATATTTACAGGGGCTTGACAGTTGTCCGATATCCTTAGAATTAAATAAATTACACTGCTGCTGGCAAAATGATTGGAGATTCCGTTTGAGGGATGAGGTTTGAGGGAAATGTTGAAAATAACCAACTTCTTAGACCCGTCATGAGTTGTCATACAAAATTTATTTACTTACAAACTCGTTGTTCCTCTATTCGGTGTGTGATTGTGTGTGTTTTGTTTGTATTTATAAGCAGAGTATATATGTATATATAAATAGGTATGTATAAATATAAATATAAATATTTGCGTATGTGTGTGTTTGTTTTGGTGTGTGTTTGTATGGGTTGTATGTACAACTGTGTTTACATGTGCACATTGAGCTAAGCTTTTTATTTGAGCTGCCGCAAAGTAGGCAACAGTTTTTTGTCCCGACCATCCGGTATTGGCCGCTCGTGTAATGGGAGCCATTTTGATAGACCCCAAAAACAAGAACGGCCCCGGCTTATGGAAACTATTTCAATACACCTAAATCATGTTTATCCGCCGCCTTGATGGGGTTCCCGGTCGCATATTAAGCCATTTCCATTTGCCGTGCCTTCGTTTCTCCCTCTAATGGCTGCCCCTCAGCGCCCCATCGCCCATCGTCCAGAATTTTATCCAAAGCTGCTATAGTTGTAGTGCTATTCAGCTGTCGTTGCTGTTATTTATCTTTGGCACATTCATTCGAGTTTAATAGCCCGAAAAATTGATTGTTTTCGTTGTGCGGAAATGTCCAAGGCTTCCGAGGCGTCCGAAACTCCGACTTTGCGAGCTGTCAACGGTTGACTGAAATCGATTATGCCTGCCAAAAAAGCGTTCAGGATGCGATTTGTGCCAGGATCAGCCATCGATACATTCCAGTGAATTGAAGCGAGTGTGTAAACGGGTTACGGTCGATTTTTCACGCTCATCCTCCCTTAGACGGGGTTTTCCTCCGACAGATTTTCCTGCCCTGCTACAGGGAATGTGTTTTTCCTCTCAAGGGCCTCCTCATCGAAACTGATTTGCGGCTTTTGCCGTCGTGGTTGCGGTTTTCTAAGCCCCATCAGTTGGGTATCGCTCTGCCTTCTGGCCATTTTCTTTCCCAAAGTTGAATGCTGCAACATGGCCATCGCCTCTAGATCGCTGCCACAGGGCATTTGCATCTCGATTTTAAGCCTCGTCCGACTAATGTCCTCACTGCAGCGGCGGTTGGAGCTCCTAGAGAGAATACTGGAATTTGTGGCAGCCGTGGCATTTGAAGAGGTGTTCGTATTAGTATTGGTTCCCATTCCCAGTGACAAAGTGCCACTGCGTCCTCGAGCAGCGACCTCTTTGCTCCTTCCGAGAGTGACAAACTTTAAAAGTAATCTCCCTGCATCCTGGCAAAGTCGCCGGAAGCCCCGTCTGAACTTGGTGGACATCAGGTTGTAAAGGATGGGATTCATGGCCGAGTTTAGGTACAACATTATGCGGCAGAAGTAGAGCAGGCTGTAGTAGCGCACCAGACCCAGGTCGTGGAGCGTCTGGTCCGTGCTGATGATGATCCAGAGGGTGAGCACCCGGAAGGGCAGCAGGCAGACGAAAAAGGATAGCACTACGGCGCCGAGCATCAGGACCACCTGCTTGCGGGCCTTCAGACTCAGCTCCGGTTTCGTGGGTCGCGCCCGTAGCATGGCAGCCCGGTTGGAGACCAAGCTTTTGGCTATGATGCCGTACAGCACCACCAGGGTCACGAAGGGCAGCACGAAGAACACCGAGATGGTCATCAGAAAGAATGCCACCGTCCAGTCGGAGATGGCCTGGGTGAGGCACACGGACACCGATGATCCATCAATGTATTCGGCCAGCTTGTACTCGGCCACCCAGAGGATGGGGCTGCTCGGTAGCCGGAAAATGGGGAGAGAAAGCAAACGAGATTCGTAATCAGGTGGCGGGGTCAGCGGGGATTGGATAATGGATAATGGATACGGGGTGGAATCGAAGGAGAAGGTGGAGAAAGCCTCAGAGTGGCAGGAAAAGAGAGTAGGTAGAGGAGAGATAGCTGAAGATGACGATGAGACAATGGCGATGAGCTAAGGTTAACCACGTCTGAGATAAAGTCCAAGTATCAATAGGGACTTAATTAAAATGTAACAGTTGTAACAGTAACCTTTCGTAGTTATCCATAAAAGTAATTAGTGTAAATGAAACTAAAAACAAAATTTTTACATGTGAAAGAATACAAAAATTAGGGTTACTTTTAGCGCAAATAATTTTGTTTCTGTTAAATTTATAAAGACAATATATTTATTCCTAGTTTCACCGTGTAATTATTTTGTAATAATATATTAAAGTTTGCAATTATTTTAAAAGATTTATTGTATATGTATACTCGTATTAAATCCAAAATTCATTTAAATGGTCAAAAATCTACTAAAATTTGGAGAATAATAAATAATAAATAGGCTGCAAATATTAAAAGCTTTAATGAAATAAATATCTTTATTAAGTTGATAGATAAATTTTGGGTTCTCAAGAGTTTTTAATTAAAATATGGGTGAGGGCTTAATGAATAAAAGGTGTATATTATTGGACAGCTTATGTTATTTTCGCTTGTATAAATATTCCCAAAAATTGGCGTCCAGCAGTCCAGCAGTTTAAATTTTCGTTTACTTTGTGTAACCCGAAACGCAGATTAAACATTTCTCCCAACCCAACGGCTAGACAAAAAGATATGACAGTCAACAGGCGGTGGATATTTTTTAGCTGATGATCCGAGCGTGTTGGACGTGTGCGTCAGCGATTTGCCCCGCCCCTTTTCCATAGCATTGCCCATGGGCGTCGTGTGGCGCGTCGGTTTGAATGTGTTTTAAAATGTTTGGCCGCCTCCATTGGCCTCCGGCTTCTTGTGGGGCGTAATTAATGGGTCTAGGGCCTGGAGGCGGACTTCTGCTGACCCGAACCCTCCCGGAATGGGGGGTCAGTGGCCGGGTCGACAATGTGCTGTTTATTTCATTGTTATGGACGCGGCAAGATTTGCAAAATTAAAAAGGGTCGCCGGTCGTCCTTCGACAGAAGCAGGAACAGAGACAGACAATAATAAAGTGTCAATGAAATGAAATCCATGATAGCGGACATCGGTGCTTATTAAAGATGACAGGACGCTGATAGCGGAAGGCGGAAAGCAAGCCTAGAAAACTTGGACAAAAGCCGTCCGGAACTTGAGGCCAAGGATGTCAGTGATGGGATACACGGAATGTGGTTGTGAAAAGCGTGTGAAAGTAGGAGAAATAGGAGAAAAATTGATAGGGACAGTGGCAGTTTAGCATGTAAATGGACGCGCCGCTGCCAAACAAAAGACCAAACACCAATACCAGAAATTCCTGCTGGAAAATAAACAAAATGACAAAAATAAAAAAAGGGAGAAGGAAACCGTGAAACCCAAAAACAAAACACAAATCATTAAAATGACGATTGACACTTATAATTAATGAGCAGGGAACTGAATGCTTGGCTGCCCAAAATGAATAAATGGAAATAAGCCATAAACTAGATCTAACCAGGATAATACAGCATATACGTATATATAGAAATACCAACACCAGAGGAACATGCAATGAAATCACTCTACTAAGTACAGTTTCACCAAATTATAATGCTAATATTTAATTAAATTTGCTTTAAGAGAGAGAGAGAGAGGAGTCGGGGTAGCTGGGGTTCAATGCACTGTCTCCAGATGGAACCGACCGCTTACCTCGTAAAGAGCGCAGCGATGCCCCAGGCCAGGACGCAGATGAGGATGGCCCGCCCCTTGGTGCAGACGTAGCCGGCCTTTAATGGCTCGCAGATTGCGTAATAGCGCTCGAACGAGATGGCCAGGATGGTCAGCACACTGGCGTGGGCCACCGTCAGCTCCACGAATGGCACGGCCTTGCCTGGAAGCCAGAAATCAGTTAATTAGCTCCGGGAAAATAAACAGACCAGCACTCTGACGGAGTGCGGTGGGTGGTGTCTGTTTTTTCTGGGTGGGAATGGAGCTTGGACTCCGGGAGCTGAGCCACTTACACATCTCGTGCCCCAGGACCCAGGTCTCTGGGCGCGTGTTAACCTCCACGAGAACGGTGGGCGTGCAGACGAGGAGCACCAACAAATCGGCGATGCTCAGGTTGGTGAGGAAGATGTTCGTGGAGTTGCGCATATCCTTCGTCTTCACAATCACGATGGGTACCTGGGAAAGGTATTTCATTTAAAATGCAATGGATCGACATTACCAGTAGTCAATATTGGATACAAAATTATTAAGCTCTCAGTACGATTTTTCTTTTTAATCTTTATAATTTAATCCAATTAAACAAATATAAAAGAGATTTCAAACTGTATTTGCTTGCAATTAATACAAGTATTATATATATGTCTATATAATATATTTAAAGTAAATAAAAACAAAAAACTAAGTCATAAAATATTCAGTTTATGTTATTTTGATATAAAAATATAAATACGCAGGGGTGTTATTTATGATTTAAAAATAAACTAAAATCCCTAAAATATGAAGGAATCGTACTTTTAGTTTCATTGTTATTTTATTTAAAATTTTATACGCATTTAGCAAATAATTAAAGTGTATTTTCAGTTTTCTACTTTCTAAAAGTATAATCCCCAAGACAATGAATAATTGTTTTGCAATATTCTTTTTTTCCGAGATGTCCAGGACTCACCATCACATTACCCACCACGCCCAGCAGCATGATGACTATGCAGAAGAACATGGCGGTTGTGCGGATATACGATGGAATCTGTGGCAGCATCTGCTCAGCATCGCCATCGTCTTGGGCCGCTCCTGAATGGGCTGTAGATGTTTCGCTTGCGGCGACCTCTGCGGTGGAAGATGCTGTTGTAGCTGCTGCTGATGCGGTGAAGTTGTCGCCGATGTGGTCGAATCCGTGGCCTGGAACACGATGAGCTGGGTGGTGTGGGCCATCGCCGCTACTAGGAGCGCCACGGGATAGCCCAGCCTGCTGCGTCGACGTGTTTGCTGATGGCTCTGCGGGGGCGGGGGAGGGGAATGCATCTTGGGCGCGGAGTGGGGGGTAGGGGAGGAGCAGGAGCAGCAGCAGCAGGCAGATCCTGCAGCCTGGGCCTACGCCAATGCCGGTCAGCCGTGGGAGCTGCAACTGGAGCTGGAGTTGCCCAATCCTGGCCACAGCGATGTCGGTGTGGTCGTCCTGCGGCAATCGGAATGTACAATGTCTCGCAGCTGGGAATCACAGGGGCCACATCGTCGCGGGTCGCTTAGGATTCGGGGTTGTTTGGGTACCAAGAGCCGACACCACCCGCTGTTCAATTAAGTGGGTTACCCAAGCAGGATATCGGAGGCTGGGCAGCCCGAATCCTTTGTAATTGCCCGGCGGCAACTTTATGCTTACACTTAAATAGGCGCTAATGAAATTAAGTTGTCCTACGGCCACTCGGTTACTCTTCCATCGCCGGATCCGGCCGCATTAAACAAATCAATCAGTGGGGCTTTGCGGTTGTCCTCGGCTGCCTCAAGCGGCTGTAGTGGCTGGAGTGGCTGAAAGTGGCAAAGGGATTAGCATTTAAGTGTCCGGCCTGGGATCAGAATCAGGAAATAACCGGCTAACTAACGATAATGAATGAAAAGTTCATTAGGCGCTGTCATTTACATAACATTAGAGCATCCGGCCCCCAGCTTAATGCCATAAACAAGCTCATCACCCCCAACCCCAGGGTTCGTGACCAGGCGGCACTTGTACGGAACCAAAAGAACAGGGGCAGGGCACGGGTGCTTCCTGGTCGATTTTTATTAATCTTACGTTCAGACTCGCTAAGAAGGGACAAATCTTGGGGCTAAGATTTTACTAAAAACAGGAAAACAAAGGCAGTTTCGGGGGCCGAAGCTTAGAAAACCCTTGCAGACCAGTTTCCTTTTAAGTTCCTATAGGATATAGTGGTCAGTTTTTTTGGTTTTCAAATTTCTAAATGATTTTAATGTCTTTGAATACAAAATGAATAAAATGTATTGAATATGACCCTTAATGATTATTTTTTTCCATCGTTCCAAAAACCGTGCTAAAATAAACTGAAAAAATAAAATAACTGCAAAAATGTCTAATAAACTAAACTCTTGAATTTTCTTTATAGTGAGAAAACTACAAATATAAATTAAATAACAATATATTTTTTTTTGTTCTCCAGCCTTATTTTTTACATAAATAAAAGAGGAAATTTAAATAATCTCATAAATTTCCATGATAGACAAACATGAACAGTAAATCAATACATTTAAGGAAATTAAAAAAATAATTTTTTTTTTTTTTTTAATTTTAAGGTCATTACTGGGCATGACTGACATCTAACCCCAGACGCCGCTCCTGGATGGGATGTTTGGTCTCAATCTCGGATGGCACTGACGCCCGACGGACGGCTATTATCACCGAGCGTTGCCCGGAGAGCTGGATGAGAATAGGGTGGAGACAGGGACACTGGCGACGCTGTCTGCTGCGCATCTCCATCCTCGTCAGCCAAATGGCTGTTGTCAGCCAAATGGCTTTATTAAATCCCCATCTTTTGCGGCGGGCAGCCCGCTTAATTATATTATGCTCATACAGGACACTTCAACGTATGTATAAACACACGCTTCCGGTGCTCGTGTGTGTCTATATGGGGGTGGAAGGAGTGCGAGGAAGGAACTCTGTGCAGCGCCATTTTGATTAATTTGATAAATTCATTATGCACAACCATATTGGCCAGTTCCTGGGGTTGGCTCCTGTCCGGATGCCACTAACTTTGAGTCTGCTTCTCGTCCTTTTTTGGCCTTGCCAAGCTGTGCACTTTGTTTGCTGTCCTGTCGCCGGTCTCTGACCACTTCAAGTCGAAAGTTTTGGATGGGCTTGTGGGTTCAATGTCCGCAAATGACATAACAAGGCAGTTTGTGTCACATTTGGCTCAAAAATGCGACTTTAACGATGCCGAGCGAAGGATTAGGGTTGGACCCTCTATATTCTATTGGCCATTTGGTCGGGCCTAATTGTTTCGAAAGTTTTGAGTTGGTCAAGCAGAAAGACAAATGAATCGAGCCGAACTTTGGATGGGAGTTGTGGCCATGGCCAAGAGTATACAACTTATACGGCCAACAACAGCCGCCACAAACATGCGAGGACTGCATGTAAATCTGAAAACGGTTTATGGTTACGGCCGGAATATCCCAACTGCTCGAGTGCCGTGCGGCCATTTGACGGATAACTTGTGGCCGGTCTGTGGGGGCGTTTGCTCAAATATATACAGAAAACTTCCGAACACATACAAGAACATATATTAGTGGTTGAAATAATAGTGCTGGCAACTGCAGAAAATTGTTTCATGTTTTGTTTTATTTTCAAGTTGTCTCCGACAAACTTAGATATTCAAAAGTTATTCATACTTGTATAATGTCTTAAAGTATAACAAACAAATGTAAAAACTAGACAAAATTTGTTTTACTTATTTATGAAATTAAAAAAAGAAGGGTTTTATACTGAAAACTTTTATCAAGTTTTTGATTTTTTCAGAATACCGAAATGATGATAAGCACAATATTTATTCTGATAAAAGTAATGTACAATATATTCGAATATCAATCGAGATACCCTTGCGCTATTATTCTGACCGCATGTGCACCACATTGGTACAATTTTTGGCCGAGATTTGAATAAGGTTCAAAGCAGCTTGGCTATAATGGAAATTGGGCGCCTTGGCCTGCATCCCAAATGTTTGAGTGCGAGTTTGGTGTGCGGGGGGCCGAGTGGATTTTCTTGTAACCGTGTGTGCGTATATTCGCTAGTGTATCGCTTTTTATGGTATTTAAGATTGAACGGAATTTATTGCTGACACCCTAATAAAATTAACATTGAAATGGCAATTTGAGGCGGCAATAAGAATCAGCAGCAGTAGCAGCATCAACATCAACAGCAGCAGCAGCGGGAAATTCTAAGGAAGTTGTCACACCCCCAACGCACATACGCATATCTAATCAATTTATCGTTCAATAATAGTCAAGCCAGTGGATATATGTATAGTATGCGGATGGGTGGGGAGGATATATGTATGTGTCTTAGCAGCCACTTTGACAAATCGCTAAGCGTGAAAAAATGAAACCCGAGGGTAACGAACAAATTAAAGCCCAGCCGTCAAATTGATTTCGAACGTTTTGGCGAATCTGCGGATCCTTTAACCGCTCAAACCGGGCCAAAACCCATTTGTCTCCCCCCAAGCAACCGCATCCTGTGCCTGTGTGGCTTTCTATTTTTTGCCGGGGGTGCCACACGCTAAATAAATTGAAATGACTTCGTAATTGTATTTGTGACTCTGGCTAAATTAATCTAACTAGTTCGCATGCCGGCGCAGCGCTCGTGTGGAACCAATGGCAACAAAAACATGGCCAGCACCGCCAGCGCCACCAAGAAAGGGCGAACAAAGCGCCGTAAAACCAAAAGCTTGTTTTTCAATCCAACCCACCCAAAGTGGCTGTTTTTGCCAATCGGCAGAGGGGTGGAAAATTGCTTTCGTTTTTGTGTGGAAACCCTCGAAATCCAAATTGACATGTCGATGGTCATGTCCCACGGTCATGTCCCTTTAATTGACCATTGAATGGCAATTAAGGCTGAAGTCGCAGCTATTTTTGGGTTTATCCGAGAATATTAGCTTTGGCTCTTTTCGGTCTGCATTAGCCACATTAGTATGCTTCTATTGTTTTAAATCCCTTGAAATGTATTTTGGTTTTCGTGCAGTTAGACAAGTTTTGAAAAAGACACTGTGGGAAATGTTTGCGATAGGGTATCGAAATTTGTTTATTATAAAATATAAGTGTAGAATTTTAACTGGTATACAAAAATTTATAAATCATTACCCTTACAAAAAATGTACACAATTCAGAAACGATTAAAATCGGAATAAAAACATAAATACATAGAAAAAGGTAGTGAATAAGTGCTAAAAAATAAGTCTGTTTTATGTTATTTTCATTTTAATTTGTGAATTCATTTATATATATTTTTATTTTCTCTTTATCGGAGAACAACGGTTTTTTCAAAATCACTTCTCTGCACTCATTATCAATAGGAAGAGAGAGCCGCATGGAGAACAACGGTTACCAAGTCTCCATAGATGAGAGTCAATAAATGTGAACAATGTTCCCAAGTCTCCATAAATGAGAATCAATAAATGATGGAGGTCGGCCTGCTGTTTTTTCTGTTCGCCTGGTACTTGCTTTCTGAAATCCCATACAAATTAACAAATTTTTTAATATAACGTTGTTGTAATTTGTTGTACCGAAATGTAAACTGAGGCAGCGAATATAATGCTCCTATGATTTAATGTACCAGGCCAACAGAAACCTCAGCAAGTACCCAACGATAAAAGTAAAATTTGACATCAACGGATTTTTTAAATGGGCAAAACGGTTTTTCAAGTCTCCATAAATGAGAATCAATAAATGATGGAGATCAGCATGCTGTTTTTTCGAAATCTTTTCTCTTTACTTATGACCCATAGGAAGAGAGCGCATCGGAAAACAACGTTGGCTTAAAATGTCTTCTCTTCACCCATTTCCAATAAGAAGAGAGATCAGCATTGAAAACAACGGTTTCCCAAGTCTCCATAAATGAGAGTCAATAAATGTGAACAATGTTCCCAAGTCTCCATAAATGAGAATCAATAAATGATGGAGGTCAGCCTGCTGTTTTTTCTGTTCGCCTGGTACTTGCTTTCCGAAATCCCATACAAATTAACAAAATTGCGCCATAACGTTGTTGCAATTTGTTGTAACTAATTTATTTTTAAGTAAACTCTAATGACTATTTTAGCATATTCTGAAAGTATCATAAAAATCGGACAACTATATCCTATAGCCGCCATAGGAACGATGGGAGAAAATGGGTCATTGAGCATAACTCTGCTGTTTATCAAGAAAATTAATTCATTCTTGAAAGATACAGTTTTCATAGACATTAAAGCCGTTTTAGATTCCACTTTAAAAACCAAAAATCGGATTACTATATCCTATAGCTGCCATACAAAATATCGAACGGTTTGAAAGCAACTGGTCTGCAAGGGTACTCTAAGCCTCGGGTACCGAAGCTAGCCTTCCTTTCTTGTTATTATATATATTTTATTATTATATATATTTTATTATTATATAAATTGTATATTATTATA
>JAJJHY010008598.1:24896425-24979837 GCA_021224005.1 Drosophila setifemur | reverse complement strand
TATGAAAATTTACTACCCTTTATAAATTACAATAGATTTTCGTCAGTGGATGGATGGAAACTTTAGGCAGTAAAGAATTTAAATTAAAAGAGCTGAATAATTCGACATGCTATTTTGAAATTACAGTTTCATGCCTCGGATTCCAGCGAACCCCAGTTCCTGGACAAGTTTCAGCTGGGTATCTGCGTCTGGCTCCAATAACTCTTCGCTCCATCGCTACAATTCAAGGATGTTTTGTTTGCCCTGTCCTGCCAGTAGCTTTAACTCCTTTGTCCCAGCTGTCCGTTACACTTATTTATGCGACTGCGACGGGCCACTCTGCCTGGTTGGTCTGTTACAGTAACTGCCACCGTTTGTCTGACTGTTGGTTGGCATTTTTTGTTTGTTTGTTTGTTTGCCCGCAATAAGAAAGGCAACGGTCGCGGGCTAAACGCTTAAACAATGGCCAGAGATCTGTGCATACACACATATGTACGTATGCAATCGCTAGAACATATATATACACAGTTGCGAATGGGCTGGTCGTTCAACTAATGTTTTTCCAAAGCTGGAATTTTTTATCTGGCGAGAATGTGCCCGCTGTTTTAAACGCGCGCAAGTTGCTCATCCGCCCCGTTGGCTCTGGTTGTCCCTCGCCTGATGAATGTAATTGTATATTTCTCCCTCAAGAGCTTGTTGCTGCAGTGGTGTTTTCAGCAGACCCGTAGCATTGATAAGCCATTGGCCCAGGAAGGCGTTTTATCGCCGATTCCCGGACGGGACGCTAAAAGATGCGACTGCCCATGGACTTTGGCATTGCCGCGGGCCGGGAAACTCTGCAGCTGCTGCCACTGCTCATATACCCGGACTGGCACTCGAACTCGAACTCTCACTCGAGCCATCTACGGATTGTTTGTCTATTTGCCAGCCATGGGAATTCATACAGCACATACGCGAACCGATGGGCGGACATTCGGAGGGCCATATAGCACAGATAGCACTAGCTATTGTTTTACGATTTCATGTATATATTGCAAATAGAGCAGAAAAGAAAAACACTGAAGCTTAACTTTGGAATACCCTTTTCGGGGTTGACTTGCTAGGATGGTTAAAGAATAGTTTATTTCTGTACCTATAGAAAGGATTATTTTAAAGGATAATAATATTTTATTTTAATTAAAATATTTTTTATATATATATGACAAATTTTTACTAAGTAGTTTTATTATTGTAAAATATTTTGATATGTTTTATAAAGAAAATTTGCCATTAAAGTATTGTAAACCATTTAAAAATTATTTAAAAAATATTATCACTTGTTTTGCAAATGGGGGCGCACGTACATGTGGTAAGATTATTTATCAATTTGAATTCATTATCATACCACAATTTGTTTCCGTCTGAAACACAAAAAAAAAAAACATTTAACCAATATTCCCAATTCTACCCCTGGGAAACTTCAATACGGGCGACAACATGCCCCGCGCTAAAGACACTTTAATTGCTTCGATATGCGGTATGCTCTCTGGGTTCTTGTATCTCTGTGTGCTTACTGTATCATATGGCATTTGAATATGGACCACTAATGCGTATTTAACATTTGACTGACCTTGAAGGTTATCACATTTCACATTTCGCAACGGGAATGGCCCCCATTTCGATCGCCATTTCCAAGGGAGGAATGCAATAAGCTGGCATGTGTAGGATTTACCATTCTTGGCAAGGAATGAGCTGCAGTCGTCCTTCGTTTGACTCCGCTTCTGCCGTTTGTCCCCTGTCATTTCCGGTGCGCAATATTGAAAAATGGCGCTTGCCGCACTTCCGCTGACATTATTGAGCAGTGCGTGGCCTGGCATCGTTAACTTGGCCCTAACTCACATCCTGCCAGCGAGTGGTTGTTAAACAAACTTGGGCGTTACCGCTGCTGCACTCGCTTCTGCTGTTTCACTTAATTTGTCATCCTTCCACTGCCGCCCACCACTGTCAAAGGGGGCGTGTCCAGCTCTGCTGACGTCAGCTGGGAGGATAATTCACTTGGAGTGTGCTTTTCTGTTCGTAGTGTGACGGATGGGGCGTCAAATGACTTAGTTGCGACCTGTCACCGTCTAATGAGGGAGCGTGGGCGGATTCCAAGCTCTTAGCCAGGAGATTTAAAACTGCACTAAGCTGTCTGATGAGCGATAAGCTGGCAGACAAGTGGCCAAGTCGGAGAGACCACCTCCTCGGCAATTGTCGCCTTTTATTGGCTGCAATTTTTACGAGCTGCCTGCATAGTTAACCGAGAGTCAGAGTGGCTGACATTCACTTTTGGCCACGCCGAAGCGTTTTACGAGTTCACTGACCCTCGGACCTGGCATCCAGTGCCTTAATATGCAAACACAACATTATAATGACCGCAGGACACAAATGGAAATGGACGCGTACGCGAATGCTGTTCTTCTGTTGGGCTATCCTGAGCACCACCTACTCGTTTTCGGTTTTGGCCATGTTTTTATGGCTTTGTCGGCCACGAGTTGGCCAAGTGCGTAATGAAAAATGTATTTATTGTGGAATAAAAATATTTATCAGTAAATTAAACGCCCTGTCAGTCTGGATCTGGTTCGGGATCTATCTTACTGCAGATTGTATGATGAAACTCCGAAGTGTTTGCAATCAGCCAGAAAGCTGAATCCAGCTGGCCGGAGCACTAAATTTAGAATGCCGGAGGGTGTGCGGACAAAGTGTGAGGACAATAAAAACATGCTCTCAGCGGGAACAACAAAGTTTTCATTTTTTTTGCGCCGAAACCTAACGAAATTTTCTGATGAAATTTCTGCCGATCCCTAATTGGCTGTTTCTGAAGCTCGACTCACATAAATCTGAAGTTTTAGCAGGTAAGAGATTGCATCGAAATATTCGACTTTCGTTTGTTTTAAGATAAACAAATATCCATATGGGCGGGTATTCACTTCCCCTTTTATTTATCAATGAGACAACCCGAAAAACATGTTCAAATTTAAACCAAACCAAGCCGATTAAGGCGATAAATGTCATTTACCAAAATATTACGGACTGATAATGAACAGCAAAAATAAATAAATAAATCATTGTAGCAGTAATAAAGGACAAGGATATCTACGGCTGCAAATGTATGTGCATTATTTATAGACAGCATCGATCATATATTCCCCATGACAAAGGATACTTTTGCTTCCTAATATTGCTGCTCAGATATTAAACGATTATTGCTCGATTCGAGAAGCTTTTAAACCTGTTTTCGTTTGGCTTCCAATTAAGAGGGGACGTATGCTGGCAATTAGAATTGCAAATGAAACTGCTCGCCGAAAGCTAAAAATATAAACCAGAACAATCAGAGCGGCGGCAGCTGAGCGTGTGTCAAAAATAAATGCGGGAAGGGGAGATGATCCGAGCCAAACCGAGGCGTACTCAAAGCCAAGACGAAAATCCGGAAATGGCACCAAAGTGCGGAACAAGTGGCCAGTGCTTTGGGGGTTGGATCCGGCCCAAAGGGGACCTCCTCCTTGGTCCCGAGAATTGCTTGGGTGCTCACAGTTTTTCAATTTCGATGCGCCCAGAAACAATTTGAGAGTAATGACGAAGAAAGTTGTTACTTGGCGTGTGGCTCATTTGTCAGGGATTGGGATTAGGACGGGGACCACTTGGAGCCTGATTCCGAGCGGGTTATAATCTAAACTGCTCATAGCAAATAGTCGTGCATAAATTTATATTGAATGTGTGCCGGAATGGCGTGAAAAATTGACAGGCAGTTTATTTAAAGATGTCTGCCTTTTGGATTCCACATCTTCCTTCTTTGAAGCGTTCTTCTTGTTATTTGTTCATTCCCAGAAAGCGTTTAGCAGGCAATCGATTGATTTCTGATAGAAGCATGAGCAGGAGGAGCTCTATCGGTTTAATTGCCTAAACCAATAGAACTGAATAAAAGCGCGATAAATATGTGTACATATAGCCAAATTAATTCCCGAAACAAGCGTACGAGTATATCCGAATCAGGTACTCACACAGTTCAAACCAAAACAATTGCGTTTAATTGGCCAATTGACTGGCAACAGTTGCCATTAAGGCCAAAACACTGACTTCGAGGAGGGAACTCAGTACTAATTGTTTAGTTAAGCGTGGCTGAATATAAATAGAATCTAATGAGGGAGCGAAGGGAGCAAGTGGCCATATGGCCATACTTTGCATGACAAATGAGGCGTTTTCATCAAGAGGAGCTCACTTTTTGATTTGCCTCCCCCGCTCCATACAAATTGCTGTCATTTCTCAGGGGAGCGGAATGGGTTAAGTCGGAAATACAATATAGTGATAAGGGTGGCGGGTCGAGTGTCAACTTCTCCATCATTTCTTTCCAAATAAACTTTTCCCATTCAACGCTTTCTGGTATCATTTATCAGGAGGGAGCACAGACTTAATAACCCATTTGTTGGCTGATCTTGGGGGCATGACTCCCAGGCATACAAATGGCCAATAAGACCCATCATAAACACCGGCCCCCCTTTGGAACACAAAAGCACACAAAACGAGAGACATATGCCGCGGCGCGTAAAAAATCGGTAGGAAAACGCACGGAAACGACCTTGCCAGCCGGCAAACATTCGACTTCTAATTAAGCTCAAGCGGCAAGAAAACAGCAGTTCCCACACAATCTTCTTAGTCGGGCGATGATTAAGAGCCCACGTACGGAGAAGCCACTTTCGGGGCTCTCGGAGTGGGTGGTCTCATGGACACCACCCCCGGGCACGGCCTTCATTCCGTATGCGCGTGCTAATCAAATTGGGTCTGGTCCCTGTCTGCTCCGTCGTCTATGGCCCGGTGTGCCTACATTTCGGGCCCCAGGATTGGGGCTTGGAACTACGGCTGGCTGGCTTGTTGTTTATCAGTCGTCTGCGTCTAATGTGTAAGTGTGCCAAAACTGATTGCATAATTATGCAAATGCCCCGGCACAATATACGTCTAATGAATTACTCAGACCCATTCCCATACAAATTCCCGCCGAATGCCGAAAGTGATAGCCACGGCTCTTAGTCTTAGTCAGCAGTCAAGAGGCTGAACTGTAAACAGCCAACGGAATACACTAAAAAGTTTTTTTTTTTGCGAATTTAGAACAATGAGTTTTTTATTAACACATTTTAGGGGCATGGTTCAAATTGATCAATTCCAAAAAAAACCTTTCAAAATGTCCTTTTATACGTCTTGTACATCTTTTCGTAAAAACGAAAGAAAAGCTAACTCAAAGTTTGGTTAAATTATAATTATTGCTAAGGTATTCTTACCTCGACTTTTTAAATGTATTATAATCAAAAAAAAAAATGTGCCATTCATCAAAGTATTATTTCCATAAATTAAATACATGTATTAAATTGGTTTTATAAATATAATTATAGCAAAAATCATATATATCTTTAATATGGAAAATACCTTGAAAATTATTCAGTCTCTATTATTCTTATCCGAAATTCTTTTTTGGTAATTTTCGTGAGTGTTAAGCGGGAAAATGTGTGGGGGCCTGGCGCTTTCCATTCCTTTCGTGGAGTTTTTCTAGTCGATAATGATTATACAATAATTTGTTATTGTTCCTTGACGTTGTTTGGGGGTGTTGGTAATTACATTTGACTTCGGAACACGCAGGGGAAGTGTTACAGATTAATCGAATTAGGTCCAAATCTGCGACAGCAAGCCGAACAATTAACGGCCTTAGTTTCCTCATTGCCAGTTGCCATTGCAGGACTCGAAATATATAGTACATGGTAACTGAGCTGACAGTAAATTAAACACGCATTAGTATACCCCCTTTCCTGTAAAAACAGCACGTGCCCTTTCAACAATTCATAATCGTTAAACCTAATCGCTGTGCTCATTTCGGCATTGCTCCCTTGTTTGTTTTTCCAGCTATAAAGAAACCCACTCGCCAAAGTTCAATCGAAAATTTGGCCATAAACGAGAACTAGCTCACACACAAAAAATGAAAGAAATTAACTGAAAATTAACAAATTTAGCAAAATAAATATGAGGCACATGAAAACTATATCGACAATCATCGCTAGTTTTATTTTTTTGGGTTAAACAAACGATGCATAGGAAATACAGCCCAACCCCTTGGATGGCCCACCTTTTATTTGCATTGCGGGTGACAGTTGAGTTGAATTTTGTGAAAAGAAATTCACGCTGAGAATGGTGTTGCTGCTGTTTATTATGTCTACTTGTCTGTCCCTCCGGCTGTGACTCAGCGAGCGACAAAAGACGCGGACATTTCTTATTCAGGCGGCGTTCCTGCGACGCGATTGCTAACGCGATCGCGATTGTCATTGCCCCAAATAAATAAAATGAAGAGAAGTGAAGAGAAGAGAAGACTGAAACCGAAAATCGAAAGGCGCCACACACACGCGTCTGGCAAATCAAATGGACAGGCCACCGACTAGGCCCAGTTAATGTAAACGGCATCTCCTCGATGGACAGCCCCGACGTGTTTGACCGCATACTTTTCCTCCTTTTTTCGGCCAGCTTTTCTTGTTTTGTTTGCTTTTTCCAGCGCGTAATTAGGCAGAGGCAGAGGCAGAGCATGGCGTAAAAAATGAGACGCTGCCAGACGAGCGGAGATATAAAATCACAACATGAAAGACGAGCGCATAAATCACCATTCATATAAATAAGACATTTGATTTGGCACTGGGCCTCCGTCCGACCGATGGCTGACCAAAATAGCAAAGCCCAATCAACTTGTGATGCAGGCGGAAAATTCTTAAAATGAAATGCCGGCCTCTGTGGCGTATGAGCAATAAATTTTAATATTTCTAATGCCGCAAGGCGCTCTCTTATCCGATTTACTCGCAGTTCGCTGGTCTGAAAACCATGGATGATATAGGGGCTTAAAGCGGGTGGGTTTTTTTTAGGGGTCTAGGAGGAAGGTGGTGGGCCCACGTATGACGTTGACGCGACTGCCGAAATTTATAAACAAAACAAAACAAAACAAAACAGAACTGAGCCGGCCTAAGGTGCGTATTAAATATGTTTGGCATCAAATTTGAGCGGCAGTACGAAGTGTAAACAAAAGGCCCCGAAGAGCGCCAACAGATGTTGCATTTATTTAATGAGCCGTCGATGGGTGGGTGGTTGAATGGGCTTTTGGGAAATGTGTTCTTAAGCAAATAAAAACCGATATTTATACAACTTATTCGCTTATTTTTGGACTGGAGTGAAGTACGAAAACGTGAGCAGCGAAATGTGTTGAAAAATTATGCGACATCGCTGGCAGCTTTGAGAGCTTAACAAGGTCTCAATCGAAGGGGTGATATGGGGGAGATTTAAACAGCCAAGTCCGCCACAGTTTTTGGAGTGGAAGCACTCGAGATGATGATGATTTTTATCGTTATAAAAATAATAACGACGAACGCAATGATGAGGATGATGACTAGACAATTGCATACGCTTAGTAGTGGCATTAATTTGTCAATGTTAATATTTTGAAAACAATATTATCAACAAAATAAACATAAACATTATTAATTTATAATGATGCTCGAGCCCAGTTCAATGAAGGTGAGATATTTAGAACCACTGAAACGCGTATGCTAATGCCGGCAAGTTTCGTTTTTTATTTGCATTAATGTAAAATGTGGCGGTTTACTTAATAGCAGAGGTGGGTTGTAAAAATAATTGAAACTTAACACATTTAGGAAACCTTTATGGAACTGTTAGCAAGAAGAAAACTCTTTCACAAACATTAAGTAACACAATCAGACCAATTTACTTTTATAATTATCTCTATGGCACTTGTGAGTCTCATTCAATATCACAATCATAAAGACCTTTACTTTGTTTACACACCGCACATGGAAAACTACCCGATCACAGAATTATGTAGATGTGACTTACCTATGAAAAGCCGGTGGAAAACTCAAGATCAAGAGGGAGATATATCTATTTATGAAACTGTTCTGTCCGCCCCCGCAAGTGATTGCGGTGGCGAGTGCATTAATTTCTGATGTCAAACTTCACGGCAACACTTAACGAAATACTTTTTATGTTTTGCATGTAATTAAAAGCATTAACACGACGACCACGACGACAACTGACAGCGGTGTTGACATTAATGACGGCCGCAAAGTGCATTCAGCCACAAAGGAACTGGAACTGAGACATATTTCGAAACGAAAGCAGCTTCTATTCCCCGAAATTTCGAATCGATTCGGTTACCGCTAAAATCGCTTTTCCTTCAGAATCGGGCAACGGCTAACTGATCCAGCCAACCGCTCGTCGGCAGGTTTTCCAAAAGACTAACAGCGCGGTTTTCTAGCAAACAATTTTCATACGCCGTGTTTGCCGGCATGGCCAAAACAACTGTCTACGTTCGCTTGGAAAGCTCACCCAACGCATCGGGCTAAAGCTCTAGTCGGCCAGCTATGCCATGTCGGGAGCTTTCCCGCTCGGCTTTCCACTTGGCGCCAAAAGCATTCAATGGGGCTTTTGTGAATGGAGCTCCAAGCTGAAACAAAGCGCCTCGATAATTGGACATTGTTCGGATTGGAGGAGTGCGTACAATTATGCCAGGCAATGGGAGGGGAAGTCGGTGACGCAACGCAATCAAGTGCGCGTAAAAGCTGGCGTGCAATAACTGTGAATACAGGGTGGTGCACCAGTTAATACAAATACTATCTTTAAGAAATTGCGATATTTTCTAAGAATAAGCTAAGCTCAATACACCATTTATTCCCACCGTTTGTATTGCAGCTATCATTTTTTCTGGGGACTTTTAGGATGGATTAAAATAGTTATTAAACGCTGATTTGTCAATCTGAAAATTCGGAATCAATAAATTATAGTAGAAAACTGCGAATTTACGAAACTTTTCCCAATCGTTCTTATGACAGCTATGTGATTTACTTATGAATGTACAAAAAGAAGGTCTAAAGATTCAGCCGAATAGCTTTACAACTGAGAGACTAGTTGGCGTAGAAACAGACAGAAGGACAGACTGTCGGACATGGTTAGATGGACTCGGTGGGTCAAGAATATATACTTTATAAGTTTTCTTTAATGCGTTGCAATGTTCTGCAATGTTTTCAAAAATTAAGCAAATATACATTAAGCGGGATATTGATATTATCCCGTTTTTAAATTAAAAATATTTTATATTTTAATTCAATAAAAATTACGTCTAATCATTGAATGAAGAAAGTTATACAAAATTAATTCCGAATCTAATCTACATTTTAGAATCTTTACATAAATATAAAGTTGCTGAACTAATACAAGAATTTAAAACTGTTATTTATATTATTCATAAATGCCTTTAATAAAAAGCCCTAACCTAATAATTTCTTTAGGAAATTAAATTGAAATTGATTATTTTAATCCACTCGAACCTAACCAGTTTTAGCTTAAGGGTTTTTATTGTTTTGAATAAACACTACAATTTTGAAAGGTTTCAAGTTTTAATGTCCATGAACAATTTATGATTACAATGTTAAGTAGAAGTACTTTTGTCTATAATAAATCACTTATTCTTATCAAAGTACATTTTTCAAAGTCGCACCAACACTTAAATATCTAATCAGTCCTGCAATTGGCAATGCAAATTAAGCAATAAACTCTTCAGGTATGTTAATTTGGACAGATTATTTATTTGAATATAAATGTTTCAATTTATCAAAATATTAAATTTAAGCCAATATTATGTATTAATTTAGCATTCACACGTAATTATATTTATTGCTTTGACTGAGTTGCTTCTAATTCAGAGAGAGCGGAAAGTCCAATGACTTGGCACTGAAGGAGAAGTTAACTTTTAAAGTCAATCGATTTTCTATCTAATCAATATGGTTTCAGTTCCACAGAAACCATAAATGGGGTTTCCTTGCTCTAGCTATATGCGAGCTAACTCAACATTAACTGGCTGAAGCAACGTCCACTTCTAATCGGTTCAATAATAGCCGAAATGAGCAATCAAAATATTCGCCTGGGATTTCCCAAACTCTAGACGCCTTCTGATAGCTTTTTATTGTGATTCTTGAAATTTTGTTAGATACCCATCTCCGAGATACCTTTAAAACACACGCGTCTATCTTAACTACAAAGCGAAATAATCGGATCCTTCGCCTACGAAAACACTTCGACTTTATTAGTTCTCAGTAGACTCTGTAGTATAAACCACTTGAACCTACTTTACCAATCGCTTTGTATTATTATAAACAGCAATCAACTTCAAAGTTCAGTAAAAACCCACTTATACCTGATCAGACTTCTGTGAATCACGTCACGTACAAAGAGGTGTCATGCTCATTTGGCGTTTGCTTTGGGAAAGTTTTGTGTATGTCTGATTCCCTACAAGGATTAATAACTATATCGTGGCGGACAATTCTAGGAACCTCCTGTGACATTCTATTAGTCGATATTATCTGTTGGGCGACTTATATTCTCTGTTGAGACATAAATCGGTCTCAAATATAAGAGAAGTTTAAATTTAAAGTTATTATATATAGTTCCAATATTTATGTTTGCTAATTCATTTGAATAACTTTATTAAATTAGTTTTTTCATAATTTATTTGTTTTATGCAAAAAAAGGCGTGCAAGTGCAGGCGGCATTTTGAACAATTGATTTTGTATAATTTGATTTTCAATATCAATGTATATATTTTTAAATAAAACAAACCCGTAAAAAAATATATATATATTTTGAGTTTAATTTTAAATATTCTGCGCATATTTATGGTAATAGTAAAACGTTTATTCAGCATTTTTATATCGTGATTGCTCCATTAATTGGGTAAATTTCTGGTTTTGTTCTCTTCGGAAACTAATTCCAATAACAAAACATAAATATTTAATTTTTAGNTTTTTAGAAAAAATATATTTAAAAATAATTATATTTTATTTTAACAAACTATAAATAAATATAAATAAAATATTTACATAGAGATACACAATCTCTCTCAATTATCCCTAAGTAGAACCGTTGATTTCATTCGAGTCGTTCGCCGGTAATGCAACTTTGGTTTCCAGGGGAGGAGCCGTCGCTCCTTCCTCTGAAGGAGCAATTGGCTGTGGAGCTTGCTTCTCGAGATCAATTGGTGACGTCTCTGGTACCTCTGGAGCTGTTTCAGCAGGCTGAATTTTCGGCTGGGGAGGTGCTGGTCTTCGGTTTGGCAGAAGTAGACCTTCCAAGCCTCCACAAGGAGCTTCGATAAGAATGTACATTACATAGGCAAATATCACAGAGAATCCAAAGTCCTGCCAGAAGCGCAACATCTAAGGATGATGGGAATTAATGTTAGATCTCAGGTATCGCAAGGAATATATGTTGACAACTTACAATATCATAGTTGGAGAAATAGGTATTAACCCGGGTGCGCCCACCGTTGAGGTTCTGAATGAACAGATGACCCATGTAAACGCAGAAGGAGAGCCTCGACAGAGGCTGCCACAATGGCGACGTGAGGAAGGAGTTGGCCAGTCCACCATATCCCTGCATGCATGCAAAGACCACCCAACTCAGACCCAATGGCCAGGCAATCCGCGAGAGCGAAACGTAGAAAGCCTCGCTGAGATTGGATATGGTGTTGCTCATGCCAGGTCCGTAAGGATACATGGCAAAAATGCAGGTGAAGAGTAGAGCCAGGCTGGTGATCCAGCCCAACCACACAGTTGGGCGATTCAGTTTGAAGGACTTGCCCCGCACCGAGTGCAGGAAGAAGCCGAAGAGGAAGCCAACCAACCAGCCGGATGCCCTCAGGTGGGTGGCATGCGATAGATCAACACTACTGCCTCCACCGCCTTCACCGCCTCCACCCATGTTTATCCTGGGAAATAAGTATTAAATATGTGTTATGCCTTCCCACCAACCATTAGCTAAACCACTTACAGTGAGTGGCCGTTGACCACCATGATGCTAAAGAGATACGCTGCCAAGCCCAGCATAAAAAGAAGCACCACCGCGGCCCCTTTCTTTCCGAATTTGTAAACAATAATCAGTAGGATCGGGGCGATGATATACAACTGCATATCGATGGCCAAGTACCACGTATGGGCCAGGCACTTGAAAGATTAAGTCCCGATTAGCATAAAGTCACACAGTAAATCGCGTATGAACTTCGGACTTACTTCCTTGTCGGCAGCGTAGTTCTGTATGTAGAGCAGGGTCCAATACCAGTTGTCATTGCAATTATCGTAGTTATCAAAGTTCCAGTTGCCGAACAGCGGACCGTCGGCCATCAGGGGTAGCAACTTGAGGTAGGCGAGAATGGAAACGGCCACGATCGGAGTGAGGCGAAGATAGCGATGCAGATACATCAGCGGAATGTTCAGCTTTCCCTTGGCCCTAAAATGATGATGATAGTCAATTTCAGATTATTAAGGGGCAACCTTCGACTCACCTTTCCATGGCTCGCAAGGGGACCATGGCAACGAGCAGACCGCTGATAAAGAAGAAGGTATCCACGGCGAACACACCCTCGTAGATAACATCCATGAACGGGGTCTTGGCCCACTATGGATTGATGATCAAAACTAATTATTTTATTCCATTCGAAGCTTTTTTGTTAACCTACCGCATATGCATCGTACAGGTTGATGTTAGGCGATGTCAAACCAATCATATAGTCGTGACCATAGCACACCCAAATCAAGGACATGCAGCGAATCCCATGGAGGCACTCGATCACATTAGGATTCGGTTTTGTTGTGACACGGAAGAGGGCCCGCGAATTGGCACGGGCCGAGAATATCTTTATAATGGCTGGAACTTTCGCTGTTGGGGAAATAAAATTAATACCAAATTGTGAATATTACACTTAGTGATCTCACTTTGATCCTCGCACAGAAAGTAGTCGTAAAGTGTGGTCAGGGCCACAGCAGCGGCGAATATTGACAAGAGGACTCTGCAATTGTTAAAGGATTGTAAAATAAAACATGGACACTATATAAATTATATAATCCTTTACATTGTGAAAATGGTGACCCAATCGAGGGCCTCCCGCTCCGAGGTTTTGCAGGTATTTGCGCTAACCAAATTCTGATTGGAATCGAGCTGCAGTCCCACGAGCTGCTGGAGTACCCGTCGCAGAAGCGTGTCCATGTTGGTGGCAGAGCAGGAGGCGGGAAAGCAGACAGCCGACTGAACACTGAACATCATGCCACCTCCACCACCACCACCACCGCCCAGCAATTGCTGGAGGGGCAGATTTGCCAGACAGTATTTTCCCTGAATAGTATAGGTCGAAGCTATCGTCTGCTCGATGCCAACGCACTCATCGTAGTGTCCCAGATCCTTCAGATGGCCCTTGAGAATTCCCGCGGGTATGGATCCCCAAGAGTCGATCACTGCACGCAAATATTGGTTTAATCACTGTTGCACATTCTACACTAATCCAACTCACTTCTGAAAGCCCAAAGGCTGCCGGAGACCAATCCTGCGGTTAGCTGCGCAAACTCTGCATAGCATTGCAGATCCTGCGCCGTGGGCAGTCGTCCTTCTGGAACCAAATCGGCCAAAGTAATGTTCTCGGAAAAGTTGACAAACTCCTCCGACAAGTGCCGCAGTTTATTCAGGCGCTGGTAATCTCGCGCATCTAGCTCGTTGGCTGGATTGAGTTCCAAGTCTGGACCCAAGGCTCTGGTCACGGCCAGGCCAAAAATAAGTAGCACAATTTTGATTCTCACCATATCTGCAGAGGTTCAATCACCGAATGATTCGCATCCGGAATAGAGCGACCCTTTTTATAACCGATCGAAGTGTGTCGGAATGATGTCTGGTATTCGGCTGCGATAAGGATTAGTAATATATGGGCTCTTCGATTAGCCAAAGAGGCATTTAACATGACTCTGCAATCTGTCTAATACCTTTTAATATAAGCAATTTCGATTAAAATCTTCACACATGAGACTTTGTTTTTGCATATTCCGTGGGTTATTATTATCTAATCAAAAAGGTATATTCACAGGTGTTTTCAAAACAATTCGAGTGTGTATGCACTTTAATTTAATTAAAATAATAAATTACAAATCATGGTTTAATTGATTCGAACTTCGTTGAGGAAGAAATAAATTGTGATATGGGGAGTTCGGGGGTCTTAAATAGAGTTTATCAATCTTCAAAAATCAATAAGCTAACTGCAACTATGGAATTACTGCAAATCGTTTTTTACTACTAATGAATGACATTTAAGTTCCACGCCTGGGGCTATTGTAGAAGGCCTCCAGGTTATATTTATTAGTCTTTGATTAATTTCATTGATCCGTACGGAAATTTGATAGCAGGCGTGTATTTCAAATACTAGTTTAGCATGATCGACGTAAAAAACGCTCACTTGACAACTCAATATGCCCGAATTAAAACATTGACAACTTAATAGGTCTACCTCTTTTATTGCTGTGTAATTGACTTAATAGTCGTTTTTAACAGAACTTGTAATGTTAAAATTAATCTTGTGATAAACAAATCTTCAAGACTTGTAACTGATATTCTGGATTGCCCAAAATTCGAGGTTTTTTAAGGTAAAGACAAATAAAACAATATGCAAACAAAGTTTTTACATTTAATATTAATTATTGTTAATTTTCCGATAAAGTATTTAAAAAACAAAAACCAAAACAAATAATTATTTATAATCTGGGTATTGATCAGCCAAATACAAAACCCTGATTCTACGAAAAAATAATTAGAACATAGCCAAAAATCGATATACCTAAGTGAGATTATTGGGAATTGATTAAGGCCTTGGTAAACTATCTGAAAACCGTCGGTGGCAATTGATTTGAGTATTAGTTGGTATCGACTCAACAGGCTGCTGGTCATTAATGTTTTATTTTACATAAACAAGGTATTGAGAAGCACCTCATAACCTTATTATTTTATGGGCTATTTTAATTGATAAAAAATTATGGAATTTAATGTGAACTACAGGCTATTAGAGTGTTCAGCTGAGTATAATTAAGTGGTCTACTATATCATATCGATTTGTGTATTGCAATCGCCTCATTAACATTTTCCGATATTTGCATTATCTACCACGCCTATTCCGTAAACTACATCCAGCTGCGTACTGCAGCTCTAATTATAGTTTAATTGGCCCCATACATAACTCAATTAAAGGTGTCCAGCAAGACAGCTGGGTGGAAGCGCTAGGAGCACCACTTCCGTGACTACAAGAACAGTGGCCAATTCTTGCAAGTAATAACCAGGCAGGCACTTGACACGATCGCAATTATGTTGACAATGGCTGTGGAACGGATGTTGACAAAAAAAAAAGCAGCACTGTCATTGTCATGTCCAACATGACACCGCAGCAAGCGGACCCAATCAAAAAAGGCGAAACCAGAGATCACAACGACATCCAAAAAGAATCGATCAACCAAATACGACAGCAATCAGCGTCGTCGAATTATTAGATTCGACTGTCGATCGTCGATCGTCGGCAGCTGTTAACAGTAAATTGTCCCACGTCGAGTTGTTTAGGGAAATACTTGTTGGGGAGCAAAACAAGTTGGACAACCCCAAGCGATTCCGCACTGAAAAAAAAACCAAGTCATCATTTCCCTAGTGCTATCGAGACTTTGTCTTACATGGAATTATATCTGATTATTTTTGAAATTCTTTTTTGATATATATAAATTTCAATAACAAAGTTTTAGGTTTATCAAATCTTA
This sequence comes from Drosophila setifemur, assembly GCA_021224005.1. NCBI lineage: Eukaryota > Metazoa > Arthropoda > Insecta > Diptera > Drosophilidae > Drosophila > Drosophila setifemur. The sequence goes on along the minus strand of JAJJHY010008598.1, from coordinate 24,964,199 downwards.
ACAATTAATTAACCTTAATTATTATTATTTAATTTTTCTTTCATCCTGTGATTTCCTCAGTGCATTATCCTCAGCATTAGCGCGTCGCAAGTGTGTTATAAAAAAAAGCACGCCTTAAAAATCACAAATCGAGCGAACCAACAAAAACAAATGATAAATAAAGGCAGATTCGTAGAAATATCCAAGCAGAGAATAACGAGGGTGCGTCATGCTTTCTTTTTGGGGAAGTCCGGATGCGCGAACTCACCGCACCGAACTCGGCCGACTAGTAGTAGCCGGTTCCAAAGATGCCTCCTCACGGTCGCTGACGTTGCGATCTGGAAACGTGACTCGGGTGTGAGACGAGATACGTATCTTCGCATTCACACAGATACACGCAGACACGGACAGATGAATGGGAGAGCTCATTTGCGGCTTGATTTTTAATCGAATTGATCTGATTTGGGCGTGCCTTCTTTTTGGTTTTGATTCGCGTCTATTGGATTCAATTAGATTTCGATAATCGGATAATTAACCATTCTTGCAGATCGCTTTCGGCCATGAATCACGGACAAAACACACTCAAAACTTAAATTAACTTTTGTGAAATACTTATAACCGAAATTTTCGGGTGAATCCTTTTGTTCGTGAGTAAATAAAAGTCCCCGAATTCTTTGTTTATTATTCAGATCATGGAGCGCACTTATTTAAAATGTAAATTATCCAATTAGTAATATAATTGAAGAAGGAAAGACTTGAATAGGAAATTAAATGTTTATTATGGTCTTTCAACAACAAATGCAGTAAGCGATGAAAATCCGGCAATTAGTTTTATTGCGACAACCTGTAATAATAATAAAAAAGTTGTTAATATTTCAGTGATACAAATTACATAAAAAGCAAATATAAATATTTGAAACTTGAATATTAGCATAGTAGTCAGTTTATATAAAAATTAACTTAGCATTCTCCATGCATTTGAAAGTTCTTAAGTTAAGCTTGAATTAATAAACTCTAATCAATATGTCATAAAGCTTTCAACTGAAAACTATTAATCGCAAATATTAATAAAAAGAGGTGTATTGATTTACGAGTACTAATGAATGCACATAAGCCATTAACCATTCAATAAAACCAAATAATAGCCCGCATTGGAATTTGGCTTTGTTGATTTGGATACTTTCATGGAACACCCACGATAGGCTAATTAAAAGCCAATTAATTAAATATAATTTATTTCATGGATTTGTATTTTTAAACATTAGAATGCCATGAGCTTTCTTTAATTATTTAAATACCACCCGATCAACCTTGATGCTGTAAGAATCGATAGGTTCAAGTGATTAAGTTTAAGTTATTACTTCAACTGCATTTTCACACTGACTCCATAATGGGAAAGACAACTGGCAACCGGCTGTCAAGTCAGTCCCTCTCACATTAGTATGTACTAATTCCATCACAACTCAAGTGACAGATATTAGAAATTCAATTTTTAATTGCATTGGGTTCATACTTTCCCATAATACGATATACTGAAAAGATTGCGGGCAATTAATCTTGGCCAGAGAGCCGCGTCCAGCCTCGTACAAGGCCGCCCATAAATTCGACTATTTTGCAACCACTCAAGTTGCAACTACATCCTGCCCAAAGCCTTCACAGTCAAGTTGAAATGTTTAATGCTTTTTTTGTGGGCATAGCCATAACTGAAGGACAAATCTCGCTGGCTTTCTCGTTTGGTGTAATCGGTGTTATTGCACTTTCATTCAACTCTGCGTCATGCGAGGGATTTCCAACCCAAGTCTATTTTGTAGAAAAACAAACTATGTGTTTTTTTGTGCCTGTCAATTAGCGTGTGCGGGGACTTATGGAGGAATTCCATTTCATTTCATGTCATTTCCTACGTCACAAAACAGAGCGGCCCGATGAATATGGCAGCCAAACTACAGCGAGACAAATTCTAATCAACATCCACAAATGCTGCTACAAACTATGAGCGGTAATTGCAGCGGCTGTAAGAGCAGGAACTGGTTTTTTTTCTGTCATTCTGGGTTCTGCCGCCGCAGTACCTCTGTTGCTACTGCTACTGCTGCTGCTTCTACTGCTGCTGCTGCTGCTGCTGCTGCTGCTGCGGCTGTTGTTTCGCCTTCCCGAGCGCCATTCTTCATCGCGCGACGACGTCGACGCAGCACTGCGACTGCGCCGTCGACGGCGGCAGAGGCTGAATCTGATCGGTCGGATCGGATATAAAAGTTAGTCGGGTGCTGGGATTCTGATTAGTCTGCGAGCGCCGTTTACAAGTACATAGCACGTTAAGTTCCCAGTGTGCGTTCCAAGTTTTTTTGGCAAAAAAGTGAAACGCAAGTGAAGTGACCAAAGAATTAAGATTTTAAACTGGTAAACTCACTTCAAACAAGAAACTCGAACTTCCACAAAATTGAAAAGGATATTGAAACGTGCTCAGTGTAAAACGGCCACAGAACAAGATTTAATAGAGAAACGTGAACTGCTCAAATCAATTGACAGAATTTTTAATTGCATACGGTACGTATACGTGATAATCAAGTATTTATTACAACTTGTAAATTTGGTTTCCCAAATTTAATATGCAAATTGAGTTGGCATGCATGTTTAGCAGGTGTTAACCAAATAATTCTCTCGGAAATTAAAAAATTACATCATTTCCGACAGCAAATTACATAAAATGCATTAAGCTGAGAATATATAAAAGGAAAAACACAAAAAAATTTAATTAGTTTTCGCACAAAATAATGGACTTAACAAAACTTTTTTTTACCTCGCTTCAGTCACCTTAGAACTTTTTCTGTGCCAAAGTTTCTTTTTTCGATATGATTGCTAAACCGCATATTTTTTTGCGCAATCCATTAATCGATTTTTATTAAGTAAGATAATCAAATAGAACCATTTAGCCTCTCAGTTCGGGCTAATATACTTTTAATGTCATTTAAAACGCTCAGGGATAACCTGTTCTCCTTAATGTTTAATAAACAAATTGTCGCAACTGAGGAAGTAAGCGTTCAGCTTAAAATAATAAGCAAACTGGATTTTCTGGACCACTCTCAATACCCGAGAGTGCACCCGAAATGGGATCGGTAAACAGAGAGCAGGCTGCCCAAGGTGCGGCAGGGTCATAAAGGCTAATGCCACAAGGGAGAGTTTAATTAACGCTGCACTAAAAGCGGCTAAAGATTTCCTTCTGCAATTACGCCTGGCCAAGTGTTCATCTGGTTAGGCAAACCATCGACATAATGAACGCTAACATAAGTGTCCGACTATTGACTTGATTTAATTTGTTTTCGAGCGCTTAACTAATCGTTTGCTACACATATGCGACGGTTATTAACGGCTTCCACATGGCGCATACTCACTATCGCGACGGTGGCCAGCAAGTGATGGATTTATAATTGCAATTGAGTCATTGGACAGACCAATCGGCTATTAATTATGTTAAGTATGTGCTAAATGTGTGTCACATATCGATTACAAGTGTTCTGTATGGTTCTTTTGAGTCGAGCTGCATAATTTGCATTTGCCAGCTCGTACGATATATAGATTTTTTTAATGAGCTTGCGAAACTATTCCCGTCTGCATTGACGTAAGGTGCTCCATGCAGACTCGTTTGCTATGTGTGTATTCTTCTGTGCGGTTTTTTTGTTTTGATTTTGCTACTGACTTGTCATCCAATTGACTCACAATCGGAAATACTTGGGGCGCCGAGGAAAACCATAGTCAACGGGGGGAAAAAACCACACACAGACATAAACGGATCACACTCACTATGGGGACGACCCCAGTGAGCCGTGCAGATGCAGTGGCTTAAATTAGACGCTTTTTACTCAATTAAGCAAATCAGTCACGGCAACAAAAAACAGAGCATAACTGAGAGCAGAAATGGACAGCAGCAACAATGCGAACTATACTCGTATTTTGATTTGCCGACCTCCCACGACAGTTCGACAGTCGGCGGACAACAAATTAATTAGCCACACACTTTGGAATGGCGACGGAAGCGTTTCCAGCGGCACGAGATACTAGGTAGATAAACCGGCGACCTTAGGCAATGTTGTTGATCTGGCAAGTGCAGCCATCTAAGCCATACGGCCAACAGTCATTCAACCCGCCAAAAGGCAGTCAATAATTATGTAAATTACAAATTACATGGCAGGGTGATAATTATGGAACGATTTTCCAAAAGCCTCAGAACCCACTGAAAACAATCTACAGCAAATGCAACCTTGAGCGGAAAATTAGTACCAGTAAACTCCGTGCTCGGTCTTAAATGCTTTTCAATCGAGTTGCTGTTGGTGCTTGCACTGGCACTGGTACTGGCACTGGCACCAAATGGTTTATGTGTGTTTGATTTTTTTTATTTCGTTGATTTAATGGCAACAGGGGCAGCAGTAGTAATAACATTAAATCAGCCGCTTGGATTTCACCTCATCAACAGAAGCAGCGAAGGTGAACAAAAGTCGCTGGCTGCGGATGCAATGCGATGCATTAATCGATGATGTGAAATGCTAAAAACCAAGCGGCGCAAGAATGCACCAATGGACAACAATGGACCCGAGCGGAACAGAACAAGCTCACATTGTATGCAGATACAGTATACTAAGTGTAGTATAAGCAGCCACTGGGACACTCAAATATGTAATCAGCAAGCATAGCAGCCGAGGTTTTTCTCTGTATGCAAGTGAACAAACTAATTGGACTCACACGGCGCATACGTAATGGGCGCTTGGGAAATGTTCTCTGCCTAGCCTTGAATTCGTTACGTATACGCCCCGTGCGCCGTTGTAAATTGCTCGGACTGCCGAAAAATGTATGCCAAGCCAAGAGTACAGCAGAAACCAGAACCAGAAGTTTTGGGCCAACAACAAAGACTCGCTCGGTCAACGGCAAAATTCAGCTCTTGGATATTGCGCAATTGAGGTAGAACTCGTTTGGAGCTTAGCTGGCGCGTCGCTTACAACTTACAACTTCCCCACCATTTTCCACCTTGCACCTTCACTTCCACGTCCAGAGAGGAAGAAGCGGAACCAAATAAATAATTCATATATACAGCACTGGCCCAAGAAGCTTCCTGAACACACGGCAACGCCTTTCCTGCTTCTCTCTTTAATTTTAAAACCAAATCCGAGATTACCATTACCTTTAAGTAAGGCCAGGGGTACGAGTAATTGCCGTTCTTGAGCCTCCAGACGGCTGACTGTCTTCATGTTTTGGATTAAATTGTTTGACATTGGAGCCAAGCAGATACAGATAAAGATACAGATACAGATACAGTCTCGGACTTCAGAAGCGGTCGGCGCAATGACATTTCGGTTGGGTTTTATGACACGCCAATGGAACACAACGAACATGAGCATAAGGTTGGCTCGAAGACCTCTTGGGTTTTGTGGTTACCAGCTCGGACTTACGGCGGCATGGCTTTATTTCCAACGAATGTCAAATGGAACAGAGCCCATTGGCCAGGCAATTGAATTGTTCATTGCAATTAACGAGTTAACATGCCGCATTCCAAGCGGCTGCTTAGGCTTCGAGCCAAGTCCCTCGACCGGACGATAAAATTTTAGTTTAATTCTTTTTAAATAGTTCCTCGACTGAACAATAAAATTTTAGTAACGTGAATTCCGTTCAAATAATTCCTCGACTGAACGATATAATTTTAATTACTTTGATTCTTTTCAATTAGTTCCGCGTCCGAACGATACAATTTAATTCTTTTCAAATAATTCTAGTTTGATCTAGTAGATGGTAAGCTCTGGTAATCCAAATAAATTCAATTAATTTACATTTTATTCACGCTTTTATGGATGTAAAAAAACTACAATCCACTTAATGTGCTCCTCTTACCAAAGGCCGGAACAAATCTCAATAAATGTACAGCACTTGCCCACATAGATTTATATGCCTGTAAGTAGTTCTGTCTAACAGGTGTCTATGCTAATAAATTATATAATGGACAGCTTGAGAAGCAATTTAGTTCATTATAAAGGAAAACTGGATGTGAAAGCGGCTCTGCCGTAGAATGTATTATGGAAATTGCGGACAGGTGATAAGAACTCAGATAAAACTGTCACAATACTTCTGCTACCAATTTTAATAAAAGGCAAAATAGCTTTTAAAAATAAAATTTAGCCGTAAAATTAAGTAAGCCACCTGCAATCAACAGACTATTATTAATTAGATTATTGAGGTATTTATTTTTTATGAAGTGCAATTTAAAATTTTATTAATTTTAATACCATAATATGACATATACAAATTATTAAAGTTTAAATTACCTTTACATTTTGTACAAATTACATCTTAAATTATAATTCATTATAAGAACTGAAAAATAAATATGAAATATAAATATTAAAAAATATATTAATAATAAGTGAAATAAATATGCAAAGGGACAACCAGTATGTTTATTTTTGTATCAGTAGTAATTTTCAGACTCATTCATTAAATGGGAAGTCGTGACTGAGACCTAATAAATACTCGTGCACTCATGAATAAACCTAATTGCCATCCCAAGTTGCATAGAAATTGTTGGAAATGATGCAACTTTATAACCCAGTATCTCCGTCTGCAGGTAACACATTTTCGAGATGGGTTCGCTGCCACAGTTGTCGATTGTCAAGGGAATGCAGCAGGACTTTGCACCCCGAGCTCTGCACCGCATCTTTGAGGAGCAGCAGATGCGACATGCAGACAAGGTGGCCCTGATTTACCAGCCGGACGGAGGACCGGGACACGTAATGGCGCCCAGCCAGAGCAGCTACCGTCAGATGAACGAGCGGGCCAACCGGGCAGCCCGCCTCCTCGTAGGCGAGACTCACGGACGCTTCCTGCAGCCGAACAGCGATGGGGACTTCATCGTTGCCGTTTGCATGCAACCGTCGGAGGGATTGGTCACGACGCTGTTGGCCATCTGGAAGGCCGGAGGTGCCTATCTGCCTATTGATCCCAGCTTTCCGGAGAATCGCATCCACCACATCCTGCTGGAGGCGAAGCCAACTCTAGTGGTGCGCGACGATGGCATCGATGCTAGTCGGTTCCAGGGCACTCCCACGCTCTCCGCCACGGAGCTGTACGCCAAGTCCCTGCAGCTGGGCGGCTCCAATCTCCTCTCCGAGGAAATGCTGCGCGGTGGCAACGCCCACATCGCCGTTGTTCTCTACACTTCCGGAAGCACTGGAGTGCCCAAGGGCGTGAGGCTCCCGCACGAGTGCATCTTGAACAGGCTCCAATGGCAGTGGGCCACCTTTCCGTACACAGCGAACGAAGCGGTGAGCGTTTTCAAGACCGCCCTCACCTTCGTCGACTCCATTGCGGAGCTCTGGGGACCCTTGATGTGTGGCCTGGCCATTCTCGTGGTGCCCAAGGCCGTGACCAAGGATCCCCAGAGGCTGGTGACCCTGCTCGAGCGCTACAAGATTCGCCGCCTGGTGCTGGTGCCCACTCTGCTCCGATCGCTGTTGATGTACCTGAAGATGGAGGGAGGTGGGTCAGCACAGAAGCTTCTCTACAACCTGCAGATCTGGGTCTGCTCTGGAGAACCGCTATCTGTGCCCCTGGCCAGCAGCTTCTTCGACTACTTTGACGAGGGCGTCCACAGGCTGTACAACTTCTACGGCTCCACCGAGGTCATGGGCGACGTCACTTACTTCACTTGCGAGAGCAAGAAGCAGCTGAGTCTCTACGACAACGTGCCCATAGGTGCGCCCTAATCCAGCTTTGCAATCCGATTCCTTTATTTAATCCAATGTTTTATAAATATTTCAGGCATTCCCGTATCCAACACGGTTATTTATTTGCTGGATGCCGACTACCGCCCCGTGAAGAACGGCGAGATTGGCGAGATCTTTGCCTCCGGACTCAACTTGGCTGGGGGTTACGTAAATGGACGAGATCCCGAGCGCTTCCTGGAGAATCCACTCGCTGTGGAGAAGAGTAAGTCCATATTTGATAATTTTTTTATCCTTTACTACATTTTAATACGTGTAAATAAATATATAATAATAACGTCGTTTTAATTAATAAGAATAAATCGGAAATAAGAAAAAAATACCAAAAAGGTCTTCAGCAAAAATAAGCAAAAAATATAGGTAGAAAAGATAATTATGAAATTTTGAAAGAATAATTGGTTTTCCTTCGAGTTCTAAAACTAAAAAAGGAATAATATATATTTATATATACCCCAACCCTTCCTTTTCCCCACAGAATACGCCCGATTGTATCGCACCGGCGACTATGGATCCCTGAAGAATGGCAGCATCATGTACGAAGGTCGTACCGATTCCCAGGTAAAGATCCGAGGCCATCGCGTGGATCTCTCCGAGGTGGAGAAGAACGTGGCTGAGCTGCCGCTGGTGGAGAAGGCCATCGTGCTGTGCTACCATGCCGGACACGGTGACCAGGCCATTCTGGCCTTCGTCAAGCTTCGCGACGATGCCCCGATGGTCACCGAGATGCAGCTGGAGGGACGTCTCAAAGACAAGCTGGCGGACTACATGACACCGCAGGTAATAATCCTGGAGCATGTGCCGCTGTTGGTCAACGGCAAGGTGGATCGCCAGGCGCTGCTCAAGACCTACGAGACGGCCAACAACAACGAGGGCGACTCCAGCATCGTGCTGGACTTTGACTACTCCCAGGTGCCCGAAGCGCTCAAGCTTACGGCCCGGGATCTCTTCGAGACCGTGGGCGGAGTGATCGGCCGCTCGACCCGCGCCACCCTAGCTCCCCACAGCAACTTCTACGAACTGGGCGGCAACTCCCTGAACTCCATCTTCACGGTGACCCTGCTGCGCGAGAAGGGCTACAATATTGGCATCTCCGAGTTTATTGCGGCCAAGAACCTGGGCGAGATTATCGAGAAGATGGCGGCCAATCACGATTCAGTGCAGCTGGAAGAGGAGTCCTTAAATGCTTGCCCGCACTTGAAAATGGAGGCGGTACCCCTGCGCTTAGAGCACCGTCAGGAGGTCATCGAGTAGGTTTTTCAACCTTGGCATCCTTATGGAATATCATTAAATTTATAATTTATTTCTATCAGAATTATTGTGGCCAGCTTTTACAATAAGGCGGACTTGGAGCAGTGGCTCAAGCCTGGCGTATTGAGATCCGACTACAGCGATATCCTTAATGTGAGTACGAAATAAAAGTAATTATAAAATCCATGATTGAATTTATATAAAATTAAATAGAACCTCCTTTTTAACACTTTAATAAATCCTTAACTTTCAACGACCCTTCTAATCATTTCTATAACTCTTAACACTTAATTTTGTTACTTCTTTAGGATATCTGGAAAGTGTTGGTGGAGCGGGATCTGAGCTTTGTGGTCCTCGATCGCAACACGGATCGTATCATTGGCACGGCGCTGAACTTTGATGCACGCAACGAGCCCGAGGTGGACATCAAGAGTAAGCTGCTCACCGTTTTCGAGTTCCTTGAGTTCTGCGAGGGTCCCATCCGGTAAGTTGCACCGAGACATGCATTTCCTACCAAATATCTAATACATGTTTCTGATCACCCACAATCAGGGATAACTACCTGCCCAAGGGCCTGAACCAGATCCTGCACTCGTTCATGATGGGCACCGCCGAGAATCTGAATCCCCGCGAGAATATCGCCTGCATGCACTTCATGGAACACGAGGTGCTGCGGGTGGCACGCGAGAAGCAGTTCGCCGGCATCTTCACCACGAATACCAGCCCTCTGACGCAGCAGCTTGCCGATGTCTACCACTACAAGACGCTCCTCAACTTTCAGGTGAACGAGTACGTGCACTCCGACGGCAGCCGTCCCTTCGGGGATGCGCCGGACGGCCAACGCGCCATCGTCCACTGGAAGGAGGTGGGCAAATAGGAATGCAATTAAAGCAAGGACGACACGACCAACTGCGATGTCGTCATGGAACCCGATCTGCAGCGAATTTATCCCGCACCACGTATTATATTTAACTTAGCATAGACTACCTACATCCTACCACCTAGTATTAGCCCTAGGCATAGAGTAACTTGGCGAGAAGTTTCGTAAGTTTGTGTTGACTAGTTGTAAGCATTCGATTTCAAGACAATTAAAGAAACAACAATCGATCATTACCTGCAACTCTCTATTCTGCGCTCACTTGACCCTGGAACGGGCATTTCCAACTCCCAGCATTTTGTCAATAATATATGTAAAATAAAATTATAGGCGATTGAAAGCTTGTCTTTGGCGATCCAAAGGTAGGTACACCAGCGGTGGAAAAAATAGACTCTTGTTTAGAATCTATGCATGTTAATATTACAAATTCAAATCAATCGATCTCATCCTATTTTAAATTATCAGCACGACAAATTTAAATCAATAAATGTATTTATTGCTATCAGCATTTATTAATATCAGAAATATACAATGAATAAAAAATTTATTGATAGAGAGTAAAAAAAGTTATTGATTGGAATGCTGATAATTTTCAATTTTTTATTTAATTAATGATGCCCTTTAATTAAACGCACAAATTGCGATTATTTGTTTGTCGAAGCCTTTTAAAGAAAAGAGGTCCCAAGAAACCTTATAAATTTGACTCAAACTGTTTATTTAATTAAACGACATATGGCATAATAAAATTGATCATTAAAATCGGTTACAGCGAACATGAACATAACGCACCTTCTAAAACCAGACAATACCCATAAAAAAAACGTTTTTATAACATTAAAGCCATAAATACATATGCTAGGTTTATTGTTTGCCTATTACACATTTCAAAATGTAAGTTAAATTTTTTTGCTGTGGCTCATATATATATATATATATAGATTTATAGATTTTCATTGGGTTTCTAATGAACACCGAGCGCCAAACAGCGACTCTAAACTTTATGCTGCTCGGTAAGTTAATTACACACATTTTACTCGACAATAATTACATAATGCTAGAAATATATATATGCAGATTTGAAGTGCATACGCGTGTGTGGTGTGTGTGAATTCTGACTGAACGTTCACTTCTGGCCCATCCGACAGACTGGTCCAACGGATCTCCAGTGAAGCGTTCAGTCAGCGATGAATATGCATGCGGTCTGGGATGAATGCGGGTTCGAATGTGTTTTGCATTGAGTTTTATTTTTGTGTTTATGTGAACGGGCGGGCATGTGTAATAAATGTTTTAAGCGATAGCTCTACTACATACTAAACAACTGTACAGCTAATTTACCTTAATTACTTTATAGTTTGCTTTACTTCCAGCTTTACTTGGGGTGCTGTGCTGGGGGATGGAAGGAAGAGGCAGGGGCAGGAGAAGAGGGGGTAATAGTTAAGGTAGCCTAATTAGGGGCGGCAACGACGCTGCCCGTGCAGAACGGATGACAAATTAAAATCCACAATTCATATACGCATATTCAGCTTCAGCCTGGCTGCCAGTGGTTAGTGTTTCACTTGGTGCTGCGAACTATGCGTATGACCCTCGTGGACTATGAGGCGGCAGTCTGGTCCTGCAGCCTATAGTTCTGGAATGTCTTCCATTCGCCGGTGTTGTAATCCAGCCGGATGTGCGACTCTACCAGACACAGTGCCGTGTTGCCATCCTCCTGTTGTACTTTTTCCTATGAGAAAGAACAAATTTTGTGGTTTAAAAAAAATTTACAAAAATATCTAGTATTTAATTTTTATCATATTAGGATTGACATGCAATTCTTTTTTGAATACAAAATATAAATAGAAAAAAAAATTAGGGGACCGGCGTGAGCTAGACATAAAAAACGTACCTCTGTTTCGCCCAATTTAATGACCAGAACGTTTTCAGTGTTGGGTCGCGGATTCTCGCGCAGTCCCGCCATAAATCCAAGGATAAGGGCCTTGTCTGGGCGGGAGACGCGGTTCGCCTTGCGGAACATTTCATGAGCCTTGTGCACGTGCTCGTTCTGAAAACAATCCAAAAGGGATTAACTTATATTGCATGATGATTAGCTTGTGATTTCTTACCGAGAGCGAGAGCCCACGCCGCTGTGGGGCCTGCTGCTGAGTGTTTTGCTGCTGTGGCTGCTGGGCCTGTACTTGGACCTGGACGGTGCGCGCGATGCCTGGATTGCCCGGCTGGCCTTGACCTCCGCTCGTTGTGGAGGTGACCAGTCGCTGCTGCAGGGTCGGAGCCGGCTTGTGTTGAACCAGCTGGATCTGTTGCTGCTGCTGGCGCGGCTGCTGCTGCGACGCCGCCGCCGCCGGGCTCGATTGGGTAATAATCGTGCGCTGCGTGCTGCCCGGCGCCGCCTGCACCTGCACCAGCTGCGGCTGCTGGCCTGGCCGCTGGATCAGCGTCAGGCCCTGCGGCAGCGTGGTCAAACCTCCGCCAACGCTGGTCATCACCGGCCGAATGATCGTCTGCTGCGGGGACTAATCGGGTTTGGATAATTTATTATAAACTCTTAGTTTATATAAGCTTAGATACGAGGGTTGATATTTATATTTATGACCTAGGTCCCTATTATACTTATTAGGGTTTCCATTTGCATAAATAGGTTGAGTATTCTTTATCCCAAAGATACTTAGAAGATTTACATAACGTATAAAAAAAGGTACGTTTGCCTTAAGTCCCACACACTTCCCACTTTAACATCGCACTCGGAAAAGAGCTTACAAAATTTGTTTAAACGAACACAAAAGGATAAAAAATAAAATCATTTGTAACCACCAAAGACAGATTTTCCATTGTTAGGCCAGAAATATAAATAGCAACCTACGTATGGCTAATGCACTTACATTTCCGATGACATTGGTGGGCTGCTGTTGCTGCACAATGACGTGCTGTCCGCCCAGCGAGCTGGTTGGAATCAGAGTGGGCAGCATTTGCTTACCAGGCTGGCCGACCTGCTGTTGCGTTTGCAGCTGGACACCGGTCGAGGGCGTTGTCTTCACCAGACTTGGCGGACCAGCCGCCGTGGTGGTTACCAGGGTGGTCCCAGCCCCTAGTCCCTGCAGGCTGCCCACATTGCTGATGGGTATCTGCTGGTACATGTCGCCGCCAATGTTACGCAGAATGACGCCCTTCTGGGTGAGTATGATGGTCTTGTTCTTTCCGGTGGTGGGTGATACATTTACCACCCCACCGGGCCCAACAGCTCCGCTCGGTTGCATGAGAACCTGCGACAGCTTCGGCTGCTGCGTGGCTGTCGTGTTGGCCACGATCGTGTGCTGCGGATGGGGTTGATGCTGCTGCATCTGGGCCTGCATATGCTGCTGTTGGGCGGCCTGAGAAGCTGGCTGGATGGTCACCGGCCGGTTGGGCAGCTGTACGTTCTGAATGTTCAGCGTGCCCTGCTGCCCGGGGGCGGCAACTGCTGCCGAGGTGGCCACCAGAGGAGGCGGATTCGAGGACACCACACCGGCAGGTTGCTGCTGTTGAGCTTGACGCAGCGGAGTCATCACCACACTCGAAGGGCCGGAGGTCTTGAGCAGAATCTTGGTGGGCGCCTGGCCATTTCCCCCGGCAGTGGTTGCCTGGTAAAGAGTCGTCGTCTGCGGCAAGGGACGAGCATGCGTGAACGAAGTTAGTGTCGGCAGAATCGGCAGCTGTTGCTGCACCTGCTGTGGCTGAGGCTGTTGCGGCGTAGCCAGGATGTACTGCGTCTGTTGCTGCTGTTGCTGGGGCTGCTGTTGAGCTTGCTGCTGCTGCGATGTCTGCTGTTGAATGTGCTGCTGCAGCAGTTGTTGCTGCTGGGGTTGCGCCTGCTGCTGTTGTTGCTGCTGCTGCTGGGAACTGGCCGCAGCACTTGAGGTTCCGGCCTGCTGTGCCCGCTTCGCCGGCTGAATAATCGTCTGCGATATGATCACCGGACCACTGTTGGTGGCCGTCTTCAACTGGCTCAGTGGCATCGTCTTTATGGCCTGCGAAGGTATCGTTGTCGTGGTTCCGCCAATGCCGCTGCTGGTGCTGGGCGTTGCCAAAGACTTCTGAAACAAACCATACACAGTCAATTAACAAGGAAAAAAACAAATGAAATTTATAACATTTTAGGGGCTTTTGTAACATCTTTTCTTCCACAAACTTCTCAAATATCTTTTTGGGTAAATATACGGGTATGCATATTTCTTGGACAACTTACCGCTCGCTGAGCACTCGGTGAAGAGGCCAGAATGACTGGCGTAGAGCTGTTGATTAGGAGCGGAGGCTGCGACTGTTGTACCTGTACCTGTTGCGGTTGTTGTGGCGTCTGCGCTTGAGCCTGGGAGCCACAGGAACCTCCCGCTGCAGCTGCGGCCGCCTTCGCCTTGGCGGACGTTATTTTCACGGAGATGTTGTTGGGCAGGTGGGCAAGCGGATTGGCTGCATTCCGCAACTGTTGTGGGGTGAGCAATGTTGTGGTTGTACCCGTACTCGTCGAAGGCGAAACGCCGGAGGCGGTAGCCCTCAGAATGGGTTTAATGTCCAACTTCTCCATCTTGATGGTTGTGTTGCCCACAGTTGTCGTAGTGCCACTGGTAATGCCGGTGCTGGTGGTGGCCCCATTGTTCTGTCTTTTTTGGGGCGAGGTACGGATGAGCAGGTGTGGGGTGCGCTGAGCGGATCCCGGTTGCGGCTGCTGCTGGATAATAACGCGCTGCTGCGACGACGGAGAGGCCTCGATCTTCTCCAGTTTGATTGTAGCCGGTACAATGATTTCCTCGCTCTTGATCTCGATCTCCTGCTTGATCCGCTTCGGTGTGTGGTTGAAGCTGTTGTTGTTATTATTATTATTGTTGTTGTTGTTTACCTTAGCAGCTGACTTGGGAGTTCGCGGCGTTTTTAACTTAACCTCAGCATTGGCTTTTACCGGCTGATTGTTTGTAGTAGTAGCCTGGGCAAAGTCCAGTGTGGCTGTAGCGTATTCCGGCGTCTCTGGATCGCATTCCATGGGCGTTTTACCCGCCAATTCCTCCTCCATCGTCTCGTCTAGACTGCCAGTGCTCTGGTTGAGCTGCGGCTCCATCTTAATCTCAAAGCTGTTGTTGGCCGATGTGGGCGTAACGGGCGTCTCTCCCCCGCTGGCTGTGGCCGCATCAGTGGGCGAGCTGTCGCCGGTGGTGACGGCCGCAGCCGAGGCCGCTGCAGCGGCTGCCGCCGCAGCCTGTTGCTGCTTCTGCTCCTGCTTTTTCTGCTGCTCCTCCAACTGTTGCTCGCGCTTGCGCTTCTTGGCCGCTGCATACCCCAGGGGCTGTTCGGTGAACTCTATCAGCTTGATGCCGCCGTCCTTGCGTCCGGCCGGCGTGCGACTGAGATTGGGACGCTGGGCCGGATTGCCCGGAGTAGTTGCCGAGCGGAAACCACCCGTTGTGGGCATGCGGGAGGGGATGCCCTTCAAAGGCGTGGTGTCGGTCATCTTGCGGGGCATTCCGCGTGAGCGGAGCGGAATCGTTGGCGCCGAGGCCTTTTTCAACGAGGACTGCGCATCCGCGGACTTGTGCAGCAGCTCTGTGCGCAGCTGCGCGCTCTTGGGCTTGCGCTTCAGCGTGAAATGCTTGACGGGAGCCGGCTGTTGGCCCACCTGTAATCATACATAAACGGAATTAGTTTATGTACCCCGAATGAGTTAATATCTTACTTACCACTGAGATCAGCGCATTTTTGTTCAGGTATTGGCACTCTAGGGGCAGCATGCCCAGGTCCGAGTGCTTGGTGACCAACTTGCGCAGGTCATTGACCATGTCTGTGAAGATGGGACGTGTGTCCTCGTAGTCGGAGATCTCTGTGTTCAGCGAACTGGTGGCCGGAAAGGTCTTCATGGTCTCAGCCAGCATGGAGACCCACAGCTCGGAGTCCAATCCGGCCACCTCGACCACCTCCTCCAGTTCCGCCTTCCACTGCAAAAAGCGAGTTAATAGTGAATTAATATTTTGCATTTTGTAAGCATTCATTTTGAGGTATACAATTTATTTTGATATCTTTCAGTCCCTCAGTAATGTAAGGTAAAACATATAAAATTCTTCATTTTTCTAGTAGATGGTAATCTAAATAATGCAAATAAACAGAAGCATGTGGAAGAGTTTAAAATAAAATAGTTTCGAATGAAAATTAATTCTTGTATGTGGAATACAAGGGGTTAACAATTAACAACAAATAAATGAATCCCAGCCACCCACACACATGTACACGTGAAATGTGGGATAAAGAAGCGAGAGAGAAAGAGGGAGCGCGAACGGCGCAGAGAGAGAAATGTGTACACAAAATTGGAAGTGGCGGGAAACGTTGCTAATATTTATTTTCACCGCGCAGAAGAAACAACTAGCGTTTGTCACAGATTAATACGATCGAGGGTTATGAAAGCACTGGAAACAATGGGAATTACTACGTTTCACTTAGTATTTACACATTTCCAGCGTTCTTTACTTCACCAACGCAGTGAGCGCAGCAAGTGTACGCATGAGTGTGTGAGTGGGCGTGCGTGTGTGTATGCTGGTGTACTCTTTTTCGTTTTCGTTGCGTACACCAACGCCAAAAAAAAAAGATTTACCTCTTCCACCAGACGGCGCGGAATGTGGAGGAAACTGAGCAGGAGCTTCAGCTTGACCTGCGTTTGAAGGTCGGGAAAGCATTCCTTGATGTTGCGCAGCACCTCCTTGTTCAGTTGCGAGCATATCGAGCCGTTTATCCACGAGTCGTTCGAGGTGCCCAGTTTATTATGCAGCCACAGTGATGTGTCGCTGTCCCTTACGTTCGCCATTTTAGTCGCACACGCCTCTTCGCACGCGGCAGCACACACAGCTTATTACTCCAATCGATGTCCCGCCCAGTTGCACGGCACGATCTAGTTTCGTTTTTCACTTTCACAGCCGCGCTGCACGTCAACAAAACACACGAAAAATCCTTCGAAAATTGTAATAGGAAGCGCACGCATACATCCAACGCACGAAAAAAGTGTTGCCACCAGGGTTGTCAAAATATATTGGATACTATCGAGATATCGAATAGGTTTATGAAAATCAATCGATAGTTGCGGTATTTTATTGTAGACAATCATCCATCAAATGTTTGGTATTTTTAAGGAATGTATTCAATTATTATGCAAAAATTACAAAATATTATGTTATTATGTATTATGTATTTGTTATGTCAATATTAACGTACCAAAACTATGTGCTCTTTCTAAAATTTGTAAAGGTTATATGGATATAACTTTAAAATTATATTACTTATTAAAGCTTACAATTTGCTTTTAAATTTAATATATTAAGAAAAAAAAAATGAAAAACCAGCCTTTTGTTCAATACCCACACGTTCCCTTCTAGATGCACTGTTAAATCGATTTTCTGTCAGATTAGGCGTTAGGGGTTTAATACTTGGTGGGAGGTCACTTAAAGCACCTGGTAACACGGTGGTTCGAACAAAAACAAAGTCAAAACGTTAGAAAAAAAGTCTATTGTTGTGGGAGTTCTGTTCCTTCGAGCCATCAGCATGGCTTGGCGTTCGATGGGTACCAACAACGAGGATCTCATACGTCAACTGAAGGGTGAGCCACTTAGCTCTGCGGGAAGCTGCGAAATATTAACAGATCCCAATCGCTCCCAGAACACGGCGTAATTGCAAGCGATGCAGTGGCTAATGCGATGATAGCAACAGATCGCAAACACTACTCCCCCAGGAATCCCTACATGGACGCTCCCCAGCCCATCGGAGGAGGTGTCACCATCAGTGCACCCCACATGGTAACTGGGGAAAGGTCATAAAAGATATCTGGTATAACATTTAACTAAATATTACGTATATGGATTAGGGTCCAATGCTCGGTTCTAAATTTGGAGAATCCCTTTTATGGTTAATTTTAACGACTACGTTGTTGTTTATTTGGGAAAACAACAGGAGTCAAAAATAAGTACCAACAACTTTTGGATTTGACAGCAATATTAACAAATAATTATTCAATTTGCCTGAGGGTAACATTTCTAACCTTTGAAACTATTCAATTGACCCAAATTACTCATTTATACAATGATTCTAATCATTTATATGAATTTAGACAAGGGAATGATGATTGCTACGTATTTAAATGCTGGTATTTAATGACTTTTCTTGTATGACCCAGCATGCCTTTGCTTTGGAGTACCTGCGCGACCATCTCAAGCCAGGAGCACATGTCCTCGACGTGGGCTCCGGGTCGGGATACCTCACCGCCTGCTTCTACCGCTACATACTGACAAAAGGCACGCATGCGGAGACCCGCATCGTGGGCATCGAGCACCAGGCGGATCTGGTGCGCATGAGCAAGGCCAACCTAAATGCCGACGACCGCACCATGCTAAGCACGGGCAACTTGGAGATTGTGGAGGGCGACGGGCGCAAGGGATTTCCCTCTAGGGCCCCCTATAATGCGATACACGTGGGAGCTGCAGCTCCGGACACTCCCACCGAGCTGATCAACCAGTTGGCCAAAGGCGGTCGACTCATAGTGCCCGTAGGCCCCGACGGCGGCACACAGTATATGCAACAGGTGGGCAGTTATAACCATCTAAAAGCTTTTAACACTGATATTTTTATATTCCTTAGTACGACAAGGACTCAAACGGCAAAGTGCAGATGACACAGCTCATGGGCGTGATGTACGTGCCCCTCACGGATCTGCGCTCCTGACTCCATCGAGTGGTCAAAGGGTTGGTTGTGGTGCTTCTGCTCGGCTTTATCGTCTACCGATTTTGGGCCACCTACCACTATCGCTAGTATTAATTATCCAAATTTCCAATGCGACCAAATTAATGTGCTTCTTTTTCGCGTTGACTTTAAATAAATTAGTTTCCTGAACATGCAAAAATTAATACTCAATTTGGCTGAACTCGTTTGCAGGATCCCAAAATCAGTTTTAGTTTTTTCAGACCCATTCGTACTAGGCCATTTCCACAATTTCACTTGACATTATTGTCAAAGTCAATGTCATTGGGCTGTGGAAATTCCAAAAGGGCAGTATTCACAAGGAGCTCGACCTGGATTGAGGTTCTCTCCCAGCGGTTTAACATATAATAAATATCAAAAATATTTCGTGAAAAAACGCGAGTCGAAAAAAAAATTAAATGTTACTTAAATTACGGACAGATTGCCAAATTTTCAAAATAAAATGGTGCAAAAGTTTAAGAAGTATTTCCTTGACATGTGGCGAGGCTAGTCTTGGTCTTTAGTTTATTCTAAATAATAGTAGCTATCGGTTCCGAATATGCATTGAATTGATGTTGTAGTTAAGGCGTTTGTCAATTGTAGTCTTGTTAAATAGGACTTTTGCTAGCTAATCTAAATCTAATGTTTTCTTTTAGTGCTATGATTGCCCGAAGTGATAATAATTTAAAATGGATTATCCAATTAAAAAGTTAAGGATGTATAAGTGGAGGCAGTCTCCCTTCAGGAACAAAGAACTATCGGTAAGTTGGGGCATGCTTTGCTCTTATATTGTCAATCTAGATAATAAATGGGAGGCTTTTAAAATATTTCGTCTTCAAGTTTGTTTTACTTGAATTGATTCAAAGGTGGGTTTGGCGCGAGCCCTGAGACGACCCTGTCTTTGTGGTCATCGCATTTGGAAACGGTTATCGTAAATCGCCCATATCTAACGCCAAATTCTGGCAGTTTAAAAACCAAAAACAACATCTGAACTGAGATGAGAACCCATGTCAATAAGAAAACAAAAAATGGAGAAAAACGATTCCGCAAGAAATCCTTATCGCGCAAATCCCTCGCCTCGATTTGCTCTAAAATCACTGGTCGAAAGCTTGAAAATGCTGCCGCCAAGTGGCTGTCCGTCAAACTGGCCGACGATCTCAGAACTCTGCTCAACGAGGCGGGAAAATTCGCACGCCGGATCCGGGAAGAGGAGGTGCGTCTGCCGCACCTCCAAGCTGCCGTCCAGATGAGCGAAACTCTGACCTCAAATATATTCTTTAACCTTATGCCAATTAAGCCTGGCCTAGTAAAGCCCAAGAAAAAGGTGCACAGCTTTAGACGCGGAAAAGTCCGTATTCAAAAGATTAAAAAGCGCGATATTCAAAAGATTAAAAAACGCGATATTCAAAAGATTAAAAAGTGCGATATTCAAAAGATTAAAAAGCGCGATATTCAAAAGATTAAAAAGCGCGATATTCAAAAGATTAAAAAGCGCGATATTCAAAAGAAAGATTAAAAAGCGCGATATTCAAAAGATTAAAAAGCGCGATATTCAAAAGATTAAAAAGCGCGATATTCAAAAGATTAAAAAGCGCGATATTCAAAAGATTAAAAAGCGCGATATTCTAAAAATTAAAAAGCGCGATAAAATGGGCTCCTCAAAACGGAAACGTCGTGCGAAAGATTCTCTTCCAATGGAGGGTTGGGTGAAAAAGCAAAAGGTGCATATGATGCCACTGAAGCGTTGTGCGCTTTCGAAGGAGCAGCAGAGCTTTTACGAGCTGATCACGGAAAGCATTGTGGGCAGCTCGGAATCCCGTCGGGTCCGTGCCCTTCAGTCTATGTCTAGGGATGCCTCGCTGCAGGCCCTGCTGCCCAAGCTGAGCCAGTTCATCGTGGATGCCACGGATGTGAACATCTGCCAGAAGAACATTCCCACACTCATCTACCTGATGCGAATGGTGCGGGCTCTGCTCGGAAACTGCAGGTTGAAGTTGCATAAGTTCGTGAGTATTTTTAACTCCCGGTAATGAAAAGAAATAATCTAGATATGTTGTACCCTTGCAGCTTCACCTCATCTTGCCAGCCGTTCTCTCCTGCCTGCTAACCAAACAGGATGGCCCTGGAATAGAGGATCACTGGATCCTGAGGGAGTACTCCGGCAACACAATAGCCGAGATCGTAAGACACTTCGACTCCCCGGATAATATTATTCTTCCCAGAGTCATAGAGTAATTATAGGATTGAAATGTTACGATTTCCATGGCTCATTTTCCCACTTTAGGGTTTACATGACGGCTCTCCACCAGCCCTCGCTAAGCACGGTCTTTGGTGCTGTGATTGGCCTGGGCAAGCTGGGAAACTACCCGGTGCGTGCCTACATTGTGCCGGAGATAGCCTACCTCTCCGGACTCATTGAACCACATCTGAGTCCAAGTAGCGATAGCACTAGTACCAACCTGGAGAAACAAGCCTCCAGGTACATCCGCCATCGCCTGGTGAAGGCGTGCACGCCGGTGCTGAAAAGCATTCGCAAAACGCCGGATGTGCCTGCCGAGTATTTAGCCGACTACGGTATCCTGGGTGAGCCCTTGTGCCGAGCCGTCATCGTTTCTCGCGTTAAGGACATGGCCATTGCGGCAGCCAAAGCCCAGGAAGCGGTTGCCAAGTCGCAGGAAGCAGCCAGATTGGTTCGGCCCAAGCTAATTGTCCAAAGGACAATGAGAATCAAGACTGAGAACCGCAAGATTTTGATCCCTGTCAAACAAATTTTCTGCGATGGCGTTCGGCGAAAGCAGCCAGCCAATCCTTTTCCTGGTGTGGCTCTTCCCGTGAAAGCAGTTAATGGAAAGGTCGCACCTCGGATATTGATGCCAAACCGGAAAGCAGGACAAACTATCAAACTAGTGGATAAGTTTAAAGCCCCTCAGCCCCAAAACTTTGTAGTACCACCGTCAAGGATGTTCTCAGTTCCGAAATATAATGGAATAGTGGTAAAACCAAGCAATGCCAATGTAATGTCTGCAAATCGAAGTATCAATGGAGTCATCGAAAAACCCAGATATGTTAATGGAATGTTTGTAAATCGAAGCAATGCCAATGGAATGATCATAAAACCAAGTAAAACCAATGGGATGTCTGTAAAACTAAGCAATGTCCTAAAGGCCAGCAAACCGAATGGTTTGCCCCCGAACATGAATGGATTAATTTCCACTTACCTAGGTTGCAATAATGGCAGAAAAGCCGTCAACTATTTGATTAAGTAATGTTTGTAGCGGAAATAAACAATTGGTTTTCGTTGCATATTTCAAATATTTGAATATATAAAGCTCCTTGCAGCTGCTATAAGGTATTTAGGCATTTAGGAAAAAGTTCAAGCTATTGTAATTATTCATTCACAATATTTTTTATCACATTTTGTGATTTTTTAATTAGAAATATATAATTGAAATATAAATATAAAGATATTAATTGAATAACCCAAACAAAATGAAACAAACAAACTAAATTACAAAAATTATATCAGAATGATTAGCAAGTAAACATAATAAGTATTTAAATTTAATAAAATATATTTTTATCTTCATTTAAGTTCCAAATAGGTAGAGTAATTTAAAGACTAGTTCCCGCGTATCACTTGACAACCCTGCTCATTAAACAACCAGAAGCCTAACCGAGCGAGTTAACATAGAGAAAACGACATCTTATTCTATGGAGCTAACTTTAACGCTAACACGGATAAGGTAAAGAGTAAAAACAAAGATCAGTTTGA
The DNA here is from genome assembly GCA_021224005.1 of Drosophila setifemur. Lineage (NCBI taxonomy): Eukaryota > Metazoa > Arthropoda > Insecta > Diptera > Drosophilidae > Drosophila > Drosophila setifemur. The sequence goes on along the minus strand of JAJJHY010008598.1, from coordinate 24,941,833 downwards.
TGGTAGTTCCATTTGGTTCTGTACATTTATTTATGTTTTCAATTTTAAATTTGATTTCTTTTGCATTTATACCATATTCCCTGTCTTTTCTGCAATAAGCAAAACGCAAGTTATTGCGAACTTACTGTAACGGTCGTTTCGTTAACATAGAAACAACATTACGACTCCCTAATAGTTCGCTAAAATACCAAATAAAAATACCAGGCTGCGGTATTGTTACCTGCACCTGCGCTGGTCACTCTATAATAAAAAATAAAAATAAAGAAGCATACATGTTTTCTGTCTGATAAAGTAAAAAAAACGGATAAACGCTGCTGCTGGATCTCGGTACTCGCCCTTACGATGCTCGGACTGCATAAAGCCACAGCAATTTGATATAGGAGGCAAGGTAAAAGGTACTTGTAACTCAAGACTGAAAACCGACATCGACAACACAGAACGCCTTGTGCGCAGTATAGCAATATCTGAGTGTGTATAGGTGTGCGTCTCGTCTCGTCGCGTGCGTGTGTGTGTGTTGGTGTGTGTGCGGCAATTAAACAATAAGAAGTTGTGGGGAAGAGGGTGGATGGAGAAGGGGGAGTGGGAGGGGACAGTGTCTACTGTTGGGCGTGGATTTTAGTTATTCCCATTAGAGCTATCGGAGCGCGAAATTGCTTTCGAGTTGTGGTAGGTGGCAGTTTGTGTTCGGTGCAGGTGCTTTTGCTCTGCGGCAGGTGTAACTCTATAGCCCAAGTGGCTTACCCCCTCACCTCCAAGCCCATCGCTCCTCCCTGCAGTTTGCGAAACTCATTTTGACCCTTCGGTCGTAGCGTCCTCTTCCCAGTAAATTGGATATATTTGGTAAAGATGTTTGTTTTAATTGTTAACTGCAAATCGGATTTCGTGCGTGGAGTAGAAGAATCCCATGCCATCAATATTTGTTTACATCTGGACTCGCTGTCTGTATCCCTCTGTACATGGCTGGAATTCCAACAATTCCCACCATTACACATGCGCGAGTGTATTTTCAATTAGATCATTAATTTTAATATTGCGCGCGCTTGTGTGATTTCAATTAGTTTGGCCAGCCATCAAATAACCAATGGGAAAAGTGTTGATCGAAAATCCGAACGTGAAGATACTCTTAATCTTAGATGGCCATTGAATAATTTAATTTAAAGGGTAATAAACAATATTATAATTCAATATTATTGTTTATTATATTTTGCAAAAAAAATAATTATTATAGATTTATACTTACATTAAGTAATTCAGTCATATTAACAATTTCCGATTCATTTGGAAGTGATCGTTTTCATATAGAAATAAATTTAAAAAATCAAGATAAGCAGTCTTTTGATCAAATGTGTTTTGTACTTTTCAGCATAATTCTATTTCAATCAAAAATGGACGCAGAGTGAAGCGAGGACCATCACCATGCCCATGTCCCTGCAGGCTGCCTCCGCGGCTCCAGCCGCAGGCTCGTCTCCCGTACCGGCGGCTGCCTTGACCGTAGCATCCAGCACCCAGATGCTTCGTCCGCAGACGCTGGCCGGACCCGAGCGCGAGCCCATTGTGTTCAACATCAACCTGGTGGGCGCTCCGCCTGAGGTGGAGCAGCTGGTGGAGCAAATCAAGAGTGTGGCCGAGCAGTTCCTTTACCACTGGAAGAGTTTTCCTATCGGTGAGGGTGTTAATGTATGTTGTTTTGCATAAAACAATAACTAACCAGAGTCATTTCTCCATTTATAGTTCTGCCGCAGGCTTTGGCCAGCAGCGGACTGAACCTGACGGCCAATAATGCGACGAACAGTGTGAGCAGCCGCAAGACCCGTCCCATCAATCTGCGAGATCTGTTCATTGCGCCGCCCTTCGACGAGCTGGATGCTGTGGCCTCTGATGGGAGTGGAGAGCCCAGACGACTGACGAACGCCCAGCTGAAGACGCTGCGGGAAACTGGGTGAGTTTGTGGGCACGGGACCGATAGAGCTGTTTTTTGCGATGATAGATGGAGTGTTGGAAGAATGGTGGATGATGGATGGAGCCACATCCAATTGCCAGCTTAAAAAGCGAACAAAAAATATACATACTTTAAAAAGTTATTGTGCAGCCGGCGGTTAACATTTTGCTGATTAACTGCGCTTGTGCCACATCCCCTCACACCTGAAAGTGATTTCTTGCGTTTCTTGAGTTCCTTTGACCATTGAATATCATTCCTTGACACTATGCACCCAGCAAACGCAACAACGCAACAATAAAATTAAAGCATGCTCCAAATCAAGATAAAAAAAAAGTGAAGAAATAATGGTTGTTTATTTATTTTTTCTTAATACTAAAACTAAACGCATGTCCCACTCTATTGTGTTTTTATTTTTGTGTGTGTCTCACTTGCCAATGAAACATGATACGGTAAACAACAATTTGTATGTGACATATTTCTGTAAAGCTTGCAAAAGGATAAATATGGAAAGCCGAAGAAATTAACTTTGGAACAATTGGAAACAATACGTAAAAATGGGTAAATAAACACTATTCAACAAACAAAAGGCGATCAACGAGAGCCAAGGCAAACTACTGCCAACTGCATTAAAACTGTTTAGTCGGTGTTCTTCCGTTTGTACATACATTATCTTCATTTACTCTTTGTTAATTGTTTAAGTCATTGTCTAAAGCTGCTCTGATAAATTTGCATGCTCGTTAAATGAAACGAAACTTCAAAAGCGAATATGCATGAAACAAATTAATAAAAAACCCTTCGATACCTCTAAAATATTAAGGCAGAACACAGATATTTCTATCAGAAGTAGCTCTATGGGTTAGTAATATAATTTCAAAAAAATTATGAACATTACTGTGTATTCCATTAAGCGATGTTTTACAGCGTGACATTAATCCCCAAATCATACCTTCACATTTACACACACATAACAAACCACGTAGAATCGGGCAAACTTTAATTCTGAATCTGGTACACGCTTGTGCATGCCAACAATTTGTCATTGACTCTAGTTCATTTACGTGTTTTATGTTGCCTCAATGTATAGCTTTCTACAAACAATATGCTAACTGCTATTCCTGCTCCCCCACAGCGAATTCGATGTGCCCAGCCTGCATTTTCCAGGCCAGGTGCACAAGTGGCGTCTTTCGCAGCTGCTGCAGAAGGGAAAGCTTCGGGCCCAAGACTCCTTTCTAAGCGACCTGGCTCTGGCTGCCCGATTTGTGGTGGTCACCGCTCGAGCTCGGATTTTTTCGCACTTCTTCTCCGTGGTGCATGCGGTGCACGGATTGCTGGGAGCGTTCACCAAGCTGGCGGACATGTTAATCGGGGTTCCGGCATTGTTGGCCCACAATCTGGACTACAAGATCAAGGAGGAGCGATGCCGCTTTCTCATCGCCGAGCTGGTTTGCCGGGTAAGAAATTTTTGCTTTGGGTACATTTTTCGCACATAAAACAAAGGCAAGAAATTAAAACAATTTAGAATTTTACAACTAGGGAGTCAATTAAAATTTATTCATATAATGCCTGATGATATGATCACAATCATTGTTTAAACTTCTTTTAGACACTTTTGTTTGCTATTTACTGGATCTACTTCACACAATATAATTTGAAAAATATATTTATAAATAACTGTGTATCTTTGCTCATTTTTTCCATTTTTTCATTAACCTGTATCAAATCGAAACCTTTTCCAACAGTATCAATTAATCACTATAAACTTAATATTAAATTCAGCCCGAGTTCGAGGACTGCTTGGATGGACTGTGCTCCTACGTCCGGAAGATGCTGCGACGCGCCACAATGGAGAAGTTCGACTTCAACAGTTGCGAGGTGAGCCAGCCGGTTCCATATCTGTTCCTCACCCCCAAAGGTCAGGAGATCGACCTGCGGCTGTTTTGCCGTGACATCATGCGCAAGGCCTTGCCCATCCTGATCGGCATCCTGGAGCGCGAGACGCGCGGCTGGTTTTTGCATTTCCGCGAGCGCTTGATCGCTGAGCTGAGGGCCAAGAAGCTGAACGACAAGGAGATCGAGGAGGAGGTGAACGAGGCGGTGATGCGGGAATATCTGCAGCGCGTCTACAGCTCCATCGTGACCAATGCCAAGCTGGCGGAGCTGGGCGCTGGAGTGCCCGAACTTCTGGTGCAGCAGGCTCAGTCGGTGGTGATCATGTACAAGGCGGTGGACAAGGTGCAGCAGGATGTGAAGCGGACGCGCGAGGATCACCAGAAGTGTCTGTCTAACGACCACTCCGTTCTCTCGCGCGTTTCTCCCTGGCTGCGCTCCAAGCTGCGTCGAGCGGAGGAGTCCCGGATGCACAAGTGTGCCTGGTCCGCACACGAGGAAGCGCTGAAGATGTGCGTCCAACACAACCTGCACCAGACGGCATATTTTCTCTCCCGGGACCTCGCCTTCATGAAGGAGCGAGAGCCAGTGCTGCTGAAGGAGCTAAAGAACGCCAAGACGCCCACGCGCAGCTTTCAATGGGCGTGCCGCATTTGGTCGCCTCAGTCGTGGATCATTCGGCGCAACTTCCAGGGCCAGTCGGATGTTATTCCGACTGTGATTAGCCAGCATGCCACCAGCATTGTCACGCCTCGCTCCGATCCCAGTCAGCCCGTGTTTCTTGTCGAGAAGGAGGTCATCCGTACCACGAGCACCCGCTGGCCGTTCTGGCGCCTTCTGAACATGGTCCAGCGCATCTGGTGTTGGTCCTGGAACATGATGTTCCTCCTGGGCATCCTTGTCCCCTGGTGCAGTCCACTTGGATTGCGAGCCCTGTGTTCTGTGAAACCATTTATGCCCGATCTCGAGCTCTCGCAGATCAATGGAACCCTCTTTCCGCGCAAGACTAGCATCACCCAGACGATGGCGTCGCGCCTAATCGAGCTCTGGCGCCACATATCAAAGTCGCGAACTCATTTCGAAACGGAACCGGACACTGGTAAGCTGAACTTAAATAAAATTACAAATCAATAAATATAAAACGGAGTGTTTTTTTAGGCTTTATTGGCAAAGGATTGACACGCAACCTGAATCGCACTTGGAACTACTTTGTAAAGGGTTTCCTGGGCACCATTGTTATTCTTTTCGCATTTCCGCTGATTTGTTTGGCCACCAGCTTGCTAAGCATTGGCTTGGCTTTAACTGCTCCTCTTTGGATTCCCGTATTTGTTCTCCTGCTACATATATATATGATACTAATTTACGATTTGGATGCGCCTGATAGTTCCAAAAACCGATACTGTATCTTGCTGGAGGCTTTGGTTTGGAATCTTCTCATACAAGGGCTCCTGCAGCCTCTGGCGGCAATTATGGTAGCCACTTTCATCTGTCCCCTGGCAGCAGGAGTAGTTTTCATAGGTAAGTGGATATTATTGATGCGTTCGAAAAACTTATCCATTATTCCTTTATAATTTTTCCAGTTGGCGTTGTCAGGTATTCCTTCCGCCTGGTCTGGGACTCTCTCGCGTATCATCTGTTCATAAAGAAGTGCGGAAGAGTTCCGGCTTCGGACAGCATTGCGGTGAAACGAATCGCTGGGCCGGGTCTGGCCCTGGATTACTACTTCATTATCCGACCAGAGCAGGCCTTGGCCGCACTAGAAGCTAAAATGGAATTGGACGAGCTACAGGCCTACCAACATGCCACGGAGCGAGTAGTTCTTCAGCCGCAACAGGACTTCCTGCAGTTCGTCGAGGCCTGCTTCGGACCCTTTTCCGCGCAAATCAGCAAAACCGGTCCGTATTTGTCGCTGGATCGCGAGGCGCAGGACTTGATGAGCACGTTACACGAGAAGCTGGAGAAGCGCAGGAGAGAACTGCAGACGGCACTGACCACTCAGGTCAAATCGCGAATCAAGTTGAATACCAAAGAATTGAAGGTTTGCTGCAGGAGAAATTCCCTCCTCTGTTTGTGTATTTATTATTTTCATTTCTCAGATTGCTATCCAACTGGCCGCCCATATTTTAGAGAAGTATTATCCGTCTCATGTCATCGGTAGATTGTCGATAAGCGAAGAGGAATTCTGGGATAATAAGGTAGGATGCTCTTATACAAATTGAATTACCATATGTAACATTTTAATTATTTACAGGGTCTCACGGTGAACGACTGGCCGGGACTGGCAGGTCTCATTTACACCGACATATTTAGTTTAGATTTTCTAACGCCACTGACTGAACACGATACACATTTTAAACTAGAACCACATGCCTCGCTCGATCTGATGCGCTACACGGAGATGGTGAAAAATGCCACCGATGTGATTGGCTCCAAGGGCCTGGACCTGCTGGGCAACGTGTATGCGCCGCGTGGAAATGTCCAAGTGCACTTGCCCTTCCTCGAGGTGACCGCCTTCAATCCGCGATCTCGCATAACGCTCACTTTCCGGAAGCCGGAGAAACGGTAGGCAATAGTTCAGCTTTGGGTTGGGAGTCTTACTAATCTGCTTTTTGTCAGGGACATGTCCGTGGGTCTGACCACGCCAAGAGTGCGCGCTCATCGCGCCCAGCATGTTCAAAAATCTCCGCAGGAAGTCCAGAAGCCTTGGCGTCCATGGAAGCAGAATTGCGACGAAAAGAGTGTGACCGAAAAGCTGATGATCCCGCTGCCTGTGCCACATCCTGTGCACATTGCCATTGCCATCTACAATCGTGACACCGAACAGCCCATTCCCCTGGACTCGGAGCTTGTCTGGGAAATCCTTAAATCAATCGAGGACTGTCAAGGCGGTGACGCAATGGTGAGTAACAGTTTAGTTGAAAATGTCCTTGCTATAACTGAATTTTTCTTTGTAAAGGCTATCCAGGCTGTGTCGCGATATCGAGGAGCAGTGATCGAGTCCAGCAACGATTCACTGGCCAGTAGCAGCAGCATTGGCAGCACTCGCGAATCGGGTTCCGGTTCTGTTTCGGGCTCCGCGCTGGGCAATGGCACTGAAACTTTGCCCTGTGGTAATCGCGAGGTACAAGAAATAAATTCTAGAGTTCATGATAAGCAATGGAGAATAATAAATCATTTGTTACGCAGGTCTGCACTCAGGTGAAGGTAGACGCCGCACCGGTCACCAACTCCTCCGGTTTTCATTGGACCCTAAGCAATTGGGGCGCTGCGCAAACAGCCCGACGTCGCACCAACTCCAATGTGCGCGTGGATTTGGCCAGCCCCGAGGATATATCCCTGGACACGGATAGTTCGCGTGCCGTTTTTAATAACGCCTATGGCACAACCGTCTAACAGGCTCTCAGTGGTTTGGGCACACAAGTATGTATTAACCTATATACACATGTAGTTTTATGCGTGGCTGCTCGCTTTTAAGCAAGACAAAATTTATTTATAAACCTGTTTTATCGAATCAAATCTCGAATAAGGGGATCGGTTGTTCAGAAAACACACATTTCATAGAAATCGCTTGGAGATGTTTAGATATTGCCTCACACTATTCAAAGCAACCAGGGAACAAGCGCCAATAATTGATTATTTTACGCAACCCATACCCTCCCACAAAAAGAATCTAAAGCAGCCGCGCTAGTTAAAGTGTAATATGAACAAATTTATCCATTTAACTATATTTATATATGAAATACATATATGATTCGATAGTATATACACCGCATACACCAATCGAAATGCAGCAAACTTCAATCTAGTCGCAAGCAAATTTTATGCAGCAATTTAATTCGATTTCTTATGCAGCTAATAAGAAACTACTATGCAGCTCCATGACAATTATCAATCTTTGCTGTCTATTAAGTTTCCATTCGAGCCACTAATGCAACAAAATACTTTTTACACATTGTATGCCATGAGATTTTCTTTGTACCTAACCAATACAAACCATTTAAGTTTAACACGATTAAGAGCAACAAGTTTGTATGATAAATATGCCACGAATTGTAATAGGAGCAGTCAAACAAATATTGTTAATTAATAACTAATTTATTTATAAATACACAAACGAAATGAATACTACAGTTTTATCTACTCCACTACTTTTTCTTCCAAGATACTAAATGCGAAATATTAATATAGTGAAAACAATTCGAGTTGCAACGTAACTGTGACAAACGATAACGAAAGAAAAGTAGAAACTAACAGCATTAAACAAAGGCAGCGTAAAGTAAACGTAACAGAGAATCCATAGGTCAAGGGACAAAACATTTTTACATTTATATATATACACATATAGAAATCATATAATCGTAAAAGATAACTGTTGACGCGTTTTGTATCTGCCAATTTTCCAAACCAGCTGTTTAGCCAAAATTCCAATTCGATTCCATCTCCAGAGCCCTCCAAGTATTTCTCATACAGAGTTATTTTGAATATCTACACTTCTAACTGCCACAAGTCCAAGTATTAAGTTTCACCACAATCCGCGTGCACTGCTAACTAACAAATTGAATTTCGACATTGCTTCGGCAGCTTCCAGTGTTATGTTTAGGCCGGTTAACTGACTTTGTACAAGTTATTTATTATTTTGAAATCGTAATCCAAACACCAGCAATGGAATGAATCTTTACATACAAATATACAAACATTTATATAAATATGTAGTTATACAATTTAAAGGATGGAAAAGCCGAGAACGGTAAATCTCACGAAAATGCATTGAACAATTTTAAGTAAAATGTTTTCTTAATATTAAAAACCAAAAGATGTAACATTAAACTATGAATGAATGATGTGTGCCGGCACCTTTTTAAGTGAAGTAAAGTTTCAAGGATTTTGGCAAACATTGTGTTAAGATTTAATGTTTGAATCGGATGTAACTTGCGGCACTTTGAAAGTTGCTGGCGCAATTGTAGTGTAATATTTAATAATAAAAATGTTGGCTAAAAATAATCAATCAATTGTGTTTCATTTTATTAATTTATTCGCACATTTCAGCAATTACCTTTGAAACAGGAATATTTTTCTTTTCATCCCATCAAAAAATAAGTAATTGAATATATATGTAATAGTCTTTATTTAAAAGATATATTTCGGTTTACATGTAAAGATATAAAGTTTCACTTAATCGTAGTGTAGTTTCGCTTAGGATACAAGTTCTAAATGTTAGCTTACAATCAATTTAACCAACAAAACTCGTTTCGAGTACTAAGTAAACCATTCAAAAATAAAAACGGAATCAATAGAGAAAAGTGTAATCACAATAATTAGGTTTTCTGATTGCAAATCGATTTCAAACTTATGAGAAAATATTCGTACAATATTAACAATTAAATAAAATTAACTTAAGACGGTGTAAAAAGTTTTGAAAATGTTGTGAGGTCGCTCTGCGAACATTTTCAAGTTAACTACATAAAAAGGTCTAGATTCTAGCTTTCAGGTATTAAAGAGTACAGAGTCAACAAGAGGAGGTATGGGGTAAGTGGTAAACCTTGTGAAGGTTGTCCAGGTGAAAAAGTGCGCAACACGCCCACTAATTAACATGTTAACAGCCCTAAGATCTCTGAGTGAGTTTACTACTTATTAAAGTACTCAGTTGGTTATAGTTTCGCAGATTTAGAAGTTTTTCTTTTATCCCGCAGGATATTATTTGAGCAAAATTATGATTTTGTTTTTGGAATTCGAATCTAATACAGAATGCTTTTGGGACCCACCAGGGGAGGGAGATTTGTTAGCCCCCCGAGTGAGAATCCGTTGAGAATGAGTTTCGAAACGGTTGCTGGCTTGGTAAAGCCAATACTTTTGGTTTCACATCTATGTGGGTGCATAGGGAATGTTTGCCAAAATGCCAAATGTATATTCTATTCTAAATGTTTCCAGCCTTACTGGAAGGGCAGGAGGCTGTGGGCCGTTGTGTTTAGGAGGCCCAGTCGCTGTTTTTGTTTGCGCTGCTCGGTCATGTGGTCCTTTAGCTCGTGCAGCTGTGTGGACAGGTTCTTTATGAGCAGCTGCGTCTCCAGGAGCTGCGCCTGCATGCTACGCAACTCGATCTGCTCCCCATCCGCATCCACAGCCGCCAGGGACATGGCGCGCAATCGGGGGAACCACTCCAGGATGCCGGCCTTTACCATAGCATATACGTAACTCTCGGGGCCGGTGAACTCGGTCGGGTCCTTGACCTTGACCAGGACAATGAAGTACAAATAGTGCCACATGTTGTGCTCGCTTTTGATGTGCTCCTCGAAGCTGACCGTCTTGTTGTCAAAAGCCGAACGATTGAGGGAGCAAATAAAGCAGGTCGTCTTTAGGATGGCCTCCTTCTGCTGCTTCTCCGATCTCAGGTCGGCAAAGGTATCGATGATGACACCAAAGATCAGGTTCAAGACGATAATGATGACAATGAAGAAGAACAGCAGGTCATAAATGACGCGGGCCACAAACAAACCCTCCTTAAAAAAATAAAAATTAAATAAAATATATAATTTTTCTAAGCGATTAACATTTTTAGATTCTTGATTACCTTGCTCGATGGCGCCCTGAGTATGTCGCCAATGCCGCCGCCATTCCGCAAGCCCTGATTGAGAGTGGTAACAATGCACATGACCAGCGAGTCGCAGGAACGCTCCTTGACATCACCTCCACCGGCTCCACTCGATGGTTCCACTTGCTTTGATGCCGGACAGTTGCCCAGCTCATCTGGAGCGGAGCACGAGTCTGCTGAAGATGGCACTGATATGGTCAGAGGCATGGCCGGCGGCAAAGCATTGTCCTGTTCATCAAAGTCCACGCTGACCAGGAAATCGTCCTTGAAAAACATGTAGCCAATGATGGAGAACAGATAAACCAGGATAAGAGCCAGCACAGCGGTCAAAACAATTGAGCGTCCGTTGCGAGTCACCGATCGAATCACATTGACCAGCGTCTCTTCGCGATAGACCACATCGAAGAGCTGAAGAGCATTTGGATTAAAGCAACTGATTTATAATAAAGAGGTATCTGCTAAAACCCACCAGCAGCGAGTAGAAGAATGGATGAAAGATCAGGCCGCAGAAACAAAAGGCTATGTAAATGCAATGGTATAGTAACTGGAAGTCGGTGATGATCTTAATTAGTTGCTTCTCCAGAGTGCCCTTGTTTCCCATTATGCTGACTATGTGAACGCTTTTAAGGGTGACCTGAAAGAGTTAAAATTTAGTAATAAAAATGTAAATGTTCGGTTGGAAATGGCGGGCCTTACTGTAACCACTCCCAATAAACATAGTGTTGACTCTGGTCCCAGCAGAAATATAAACCGTAGGATTACGGACCCAATTAGCGTTCTAATTCCAGACTCTCGAGGTAAGGTTACCACAATCACCAGTGAGAATATCATTATAATCCAGAAGAGCAGGGAAATGTGCGGACTGAGTTCTAAAAAAAACATATTGAGAATTTTCAGAATTCATTTAAAAAAATTGGAACTGAATCAAAATTAAAAATCTAGTTAAATAAGCTAACTATTTATAATGCATCAAATCACTTCTATGAATTATATTATTTATTTCACATTTCACTGTGACTCACCTGGAACAGTATTATCGAAAGGATAGAAGAAAGCCACAATCATGTTGATAACAACCACACAATTGAAGAGTATGTTGCTCCACAGGGACATGTAACTACTAATCCAAAAGAGTAATGGTTGACCTAAAAGTAAGAGAAATAAATTGTTATACCAAATTATAATTATTTACAAAATTATTTTAACCATACTTCTTAGCTTCTTTTGCCATTTCATCTCATTGAACATTTCCTCGGCCTTGTCAAAGAAGTCAGCCACTTTCGAGCCCTGATCATCCCGTTCGGCGGTGTTGAGGATTTTGATTTTGGTATCCGTGGTCAGGTACTCACAGATCTCGGGAATGGGAAAGACAATCTGCTCCAGGGTGCGGTCATTGCGGACAATCTAAGAGGAGAAATATATTTCAATTAAAATGTTTGTAATTCTAAGTTTTGTGGTGGAGATGTTGGGCTGCCATTGCTTACCTCAATCTGAGCCGTGTGCGTAGCGTAGTACATCAAGGCCTGACTGGTCTTGGCATCGAAACTGGCCGACTGCGGATCCTCGGAAGCCTTGAGCAATCCGGCCAGCTCCTTGTTGTGCACAGCCAGCTGGTGGCATAGTATATAGATGTTGTGGCCCACCTCCCGCGGACTAACGGTGGCATCATCTTCATCCGACCCAGCATCAGGCTCATCGGCATCGTCGTGCTCGTCGATGAGCTCCTCCTGGTGATAGGCCTTGCAGGCCACCTCCACCAGCTGCTTGGGGTTCATGTTGTATAGGATGCGCTCCGCATTCTCGCTATCCCCGCGACTCTCCATGATGGCCAGGAGCAACTTGGAGGCGTTGTTCTTTAGCTCCAGCACCAGATCCATGCGGTTCTCGCCCAGAGGATTGATGTTGTTCAGGATGAGGGCTGTTATGATGTCCAACCCGTTCGATTCGTGGGTGGCTATGCAGTTCTGGTTCTCATGGCAGGGTCCTTGACAGTACTCCGTGAGGGTCTCCAACGTTTGGTTGATCAACGCCACGTTGTGTTCGTTAATGTACAGGCCCAGGAGGCCCAATCCGCCCGTGGTCGATCCGCAGATACAGTCCAGGAACATGAGTGTCTCCGAGACCAAATTGTTATTGGTTTTGTTGTTCTGGTTTCGCAGCAGGTTCTGCATATCCGGATTGTGATTCTCGCAGAGCAGTTGCAGAAAACGCAAGATGGGCTGCATCACGAGCACCTTGTTGGACAGCTGGTTGCGCTGCTCCTTGCTATCCTTGTGCTTCTCCAGCTTCTCAGCTAAAATTTCCTCCAGCGGATTGTTTATGCTGATCGCGGAGCTCTCCTCGCCGGAGTGGATGTTCCTTGCATTACCAAATGCCCGTGCTGTGGCCAATCCTGCATTGTGTAACTCCCGCTTCAGCTCCTCTGTGATCACCACGCCGTTGCTCTTTAGTCCGTGCTTGCGGGAGATCTTGTCCAGCTCCAGGTTGGCATCCTGCTTGTGCTCGTGCGCCTTGGCGGCTATGTCCGTGGTATTCACCGACACCGTGGACTTGATCTCCTGCTGGGCGTCTTTCATCTTCTCAAAGAAGACCTTGAAAAAGGCCTGGTTGAGGTCGTCGCTGAGGAACTTTTGAAACATGCCCTTTTGTATGATGGGATTGCCACCTTCAAGCAGAGCTATGCCCAGTTCTACGGCCTCCACGAAAATGTTGGGTGAGTGCACGGACTTTATTACCAGTTCTACGACAAGGTCAGAGGCTCCTTCCCTATCCAGATGATTCTGCATCTCGTGCAGAGTCTTACCCGCTCGTTGAAGATACTTGGCCCCAGGTCCGTGGGTAACCAGGTGGTGCTGCTTTGAGGGATCAGCTAGTGGAGCGGCTACCCGTAGGGGCAACTCCCCCTCCGGCAACCGCGGCGTACTCTTGCTCTGGAAGTAGCGTAGCAGGAGGATTTGCCGCAGTGCATCCCCCTTTTCGCCATAGTTCATGTCGATGGCCATCATCTCCCGCAGGGTGCGCAGCACCTTTACGCACATGCGCTCCTCCTTCTCCTCGAGCAGCTTCTCGGTGTGCTTGATCAGTTTGCGGATGAAGCCACCACTCTCGCAGCGCTTCCTGGCCTCCGTGCCCGCGGGGAAGAGCAGCTCCGACCGGTAGAGGATGTCAACAAGTAGCGAAAGTTCCGCCTCTACAACCGGCTTTAGCTGATCCTCCAGTAGCGAGACGATGTCCTGCAATCCCTCAATGATCGAGCGATCCCAGCGCATTGAAATGGCGGAATTCTGGGCCTCGTACTTGGGTTGTTTGGAGGCCAACAGCCACTTGGTGGTCTGGCGCGTCAGCATGGCCGTCTTGCTGGACATGGTGGCCACCTGCTGCTCCAGCTCCGACGGCAAAGCGATGCTGCGCATCTTTGCCGACTCCGTCAGCGTGCGAATGCAGTTCTCCACATTGAAGCGATCCGCCAACGAAAGCCACCTGCACTGGGTGAGCCGGTGGGCAGACTGCAGGAGCTGGACGAAGATCACCTGCCGAGACTGCACAATGGTACTCTGATCCGAAAAGGGACTGGCGAAGAAGCTTCCAAGGAGGTTGGTCACCCCATTCAAGACATACGCTTGCAAGGTTTTATTTCCCGCGGCTCCGGCGTTCGTTATGAGCTGGTGGATGTCCACCAGGAAGCTCTTCTCGAACAGATTCCACATGTGTCCGGAGGCGTAGATCTCCTTCATCTCCACCTCGGTGTCGATGTAGCAGTGGTTGAGGAAGTCCACATAAGCCTCCTTCACCTCGGGCATGCACAGCGGATGGCAGATGATGGTCACAATGTCGTCCAGCGAAAGAAGGTTATTGCACTTGATCTCCGTATAGACGTTCTTTCCCATCGTGCAGCAGGCAAGGAGCTTCACCAGCTCCACGTGGTACTTCAGTGGGCTGTCGTCGCTGAGCTTCTCCATTCGGAGCAGCTGTTGCTTCTGCATCATCCCAACGAACTGGTTGAAGGAGCTCTTGTCGTTGTAGAAGACCAGCACATCCTCGCCGGCATTGATAAGTTCCTGCATCACCATGTCCTGGCAGCGCCGGATAAACTGATTCTCTGCCCTCACAATTGTCTGCAGGAACTGCAGGTAGGCCACGTGCCGGCCGTGGATCTCGATGCAGTGGACAAAATGCTGCACCACCTTGTCGGTTACCTCGTTGCACAGCGCCAGGTTGTCCTTAAAGATGGCGCACACGGTCTTGGCCTCGAGAATCTGATGGTTTAGTGGGAATTAATAACTATATACAATAGCGTTTCTTTTCAAATTTAAAGCAATTCCTAAATATTAAATTTACTTCGGCATTTGTTTAGCTACCTCTAATTTCGTAATTACAATAGCTGCTAAAAGACTAATTAAAAGTCAACAATAACGGAAGGCTAGCTTCGGTACCCGAAGCTTGGAATTCCCTTGCAGACCAGTTGCCGTAAAACTGTTTGATCGTTTGTATGGCAGCTAGAGGATATAGTGGTCCGATTATTGGTTTTTAATTTTTTAAAACGGCTTTAATGCCTATGAAAACTGGTTTCTCAAGTGTAAATTAATTGTCTTGAAAAACTCCAGAGTTATGCTCAATGACCCATTTTCTCCCATCGTTCCTATGGCAGCTATAGCATGTTGTGAACAGACAGACTCGACTCGGCTGGTGATGCTGATCAATAATATATATACTTTATTGGGTCAGAAATGACTCCTTTACTGCGTTACAAACTTCTGGTCAAAATTATAATACCCTCTGCAAGGATATAAAAAAGACTAGCTTCGGGGTCTTCTGCTTAGAATACCCTTGCAGACCAGTTGCCCTCAAACTGTTCGATCTGTATAACAATCTGTATATATGGGATATAGCCGAATTTATAAACACGCTTCAATGTGTATGACAATAATTAGTTCCTAAAATCCGTTATATTGGAAAGGAAAAATACAAAAACACAAAAATTAAGCTGAATGACCCATTAAATTATAAAATTAATTTATAAACTATAATTTTTCTCAATGTTTGTAATTCAAGCAGGATTTCTAAATAAACTTACAACTAGACGATATCCTACTAAATTCTCGTTATAATTCTTTTTTGGATTTTTGACCATTTTTTTTATTTGTATACAAAATAATTTCACAGTTTCAAATTTGGTCAGATAACTGTCTCCCAAAGTATACAACATTATAAAAAAAATGTTGCAATTAAATAAACCAAGTCCGTTAATTTTAAATTTTTAAGTTTGTTGCCTGGGGATTCTGTTCGGCTGGTGCTTTAAATCAATGAAATATCCTATGCAGTGGCTCAGTTTAAATTTCCGTTCAACAAATAACAACAACGTCATGGTTAAAATATGTCAATTTCTATGGGATTTTAGAAAGCAAGTACTAGGCGAACAGAAAAACCAGCCGGCTGACCTCCATCATTCATTGATTCTCATTTATGGAGACTTGGGAACTTTGTTATCATTTAATGACTCTCATTTATGGAGACTTGGGAAACCGTTGTTCTTATTTATTGACTCTCCTTTATGGAGACTTGGGAAACCGTTGTTCTTATTTATTGATACTCATTTATGGAGACTTGGGAAACCGTTGTTCTCAATTGTATTTTTCGCCAATTTAAAAAATCCGTTGAATTTAAATTTTACTTTTATCGTTGGGTGCTTGCTGCGGTTTCTGTTCGCCTGGTACATTAAATCATAGGAGCATTATATTTACTGCCTCAGTTTACATTTCCGTACAACAAATAACAACAACGTTATGGTATAAAATATGTTAATTTGTATGGGATTTCAGAAAGCAAGTACCAGGCGAACAGAAAAAATAGCATGCTGATCTCCATAATTTATTGATTCTTATTTATGGAGACTTGGGAGCTTTGTTCTCATTTATTGACTCTCATTTATGGAGACTTGGGAAACCGTTGCTCTCGATGGCTAATCTCCATCATTTATTGATTCTCATTTATGGAGACTTGGGAAACCGTTGTTCTCCATGCGGCTTTCTCTTCCTATTGGTAATGGTGAAGAGAAGACATTTTAAACCAACGTTGTTCTCCGATGCGCTCTCTCTTTCTATGTGTCATGGGTAAGAGAAACGATTTCGAAAAAAAAAAGGAAAAAACAGCATGCTGATCTCCATCATTTATTGATTCTCATGTATGGAGACTTGGAAAACCTTGGTTTTCCATGGTTTTTTTTTCCCCCATTTAAAAAATCCGTTGATTTCAAAATTAACTTTTATCGTTGGGTGCTTGCTGCGGTTTCTGTTCGCCTGGTACAATAAATCAAAGAAACATCCATTTCACAGCCTCAGTTTAAATGTCCGTACAACATTGGTTAGCAATACTCGTATATGAATTTCCGGATGGAAGTGCCAGGCGACCAGAAATCTTCAGAAGGTCTTTTGGGCTTTTAATTTGATCATTGATCACCTGCTGGGGGTTTCTCTTCGTCTGTTACATTTAATCAAAGGAAAATCCCATTAATTAAATTCCGTTTAAAATTACAAAATCATGATGTCTCGAATGTAATCACAAGGTATGGGATTTAAGGAATAACATTTTTAGCAAAATTTCTACAATATACTCTTAAGTAGGTACTAATACCTTGTATTCTTTAATATATAATTAACTTATTAATAAAAGTCCCCAAGCATAAATGTAAGTTTTTACATTAAGTGTATGTTTATAACTTCAATAATTTGTAACCTTTTTCCATATTTTTTCTGAAACACCTTTTTCTGCCACCTGCAGAAAATTTAAATAACTATATAATTATGTGCTCTTTTATGTATTAATATATTAATAAATACATTTAAATACTTTTCATTGTCTAAACAAAAACTAAAATTATTAAAATGGTAAACAAGTTCACTATTTATCATTCAATATTATTCTGATTTTTAAATGTTAATTTTAAATCAGCAAAGACATAATAATAAACAAATACTTACACCTGGATTAAGGAACAGATCGAGATGGTTGTGCAACAGAACCTGATTCTGCTGATTGCCGAGGCAGAAGTTCTGCAAAAACTCGTGGGCCAGGCACATGAGCTCCTTCATCAGCTCGTCGTCCTTTTCGTCGTAGGGATTCTGAAGCAGATCAAGGACAACGGTGTGGACGCCAACGTTGCGTAGCAGTCGCTGCTCATGCTTCCGAGGCTTTACCACCGATCCCGGACCAGAGGCAGATACACAAAACTTGTTCATCCGCATGAGTATCTCCTTGACCTTGCGGTACTCGTTCCGCTGTTCCTGCGATAAAGCAGCGTTGTACTCCAGGTTAACCACATCTCCGCTAGCATCCAGTTCATCCGTGGCCTTGGCTTTGTAAACCCACAGCTCAGACTTCTCCACACTCTGACGGAGTATATCCAGATCGGATTTGATCTGCTTGTACGACTCAACATCGCTGTCTGATACCAGAAGTTGCACCTGAAACCGGAGATTGACAGGAGATCCATGTTATTAAATGTCCGATGTTTCCGCAGACTTTCAAAATCATGGGTACATACAAAATCAAAAGATCGGTCGGTACAGTATGCGGTGTACGTCCACTTTGTTAGTTGTGTTTTTTTAAACTAGTTCATGAGTTCGATTGCGTGAATTACGATATGTTAGTACAGATGGTTTCGGATAAGTAAGGTCGTGTCTCGATTTATAGAGAGAGATATAGAGAGTTAGCCCATGCAAACACAAGAGAAGAGATGAGCATTAGATCAATCAGTGAGTTAGTTGTAAACAATGCCAAGTATCTACGGCCTGCCGAAGTACCAATGCTAAGGTCAAGTAAATGGAATCTGTATCTTAAGAGTGCTCGCTATGGTGATTATTGAAATAACATAATTTAAACAAAGAAATTCTTAGGGATTTTGGTACCCATAATATTTTCTAAATACGTTTTAAATAATTTATTAAATAAGGGGATTGAAAATCAATTAACTAATTTGAATGAGTTTACCATGCGATAATATAAATATTTTAATTAAATCGCGAATTTTAATTACAAATTATGTTTTTTTCATTCGGTATTACTAATCACTAACTCATTTTGTCATTTGGTGAGCAAGATCCATTTTAAAACACATTTTAAGCATATGAAAAATTATTAAATACAATAACGGCAATAGTAATTTTATATTAAAAATTATATTACATTTAGTACTCAAATAAATAGTAATAATATGGTAAATAAGGTGTTTTCATGCGCCTTCGGACATTCTTCTAAAAGTATAGCTGATTGTTAGTTAAATATGTTCTACCAATCAACATGCATATATGGATTTTGTTTGTTTTACAATTTATAAATATATATCATAAACAAGACTCCAAACATTTCCCGAAGCACATAGTTGTTAGTTAGTGAATAAATAAGATTATTTCTTCCCCAGGCCACATACCTGTCTGAATGCCTGAAGGACTTCCTGGCGCTGGCTGAAGTGTCGGAATAACAGGTGCAAGGCACCTGAAACCAGTGGGGCGTAGTCATGCATGATCAGGTGGAGTAGGACGCGCAGGAAAGTGCGTCCCCCCTGGCCATCCAGGTCCAGGTTAGCTGCATCGCTGCGCTCGCAGTCGAAGATGCCCTCCGCCTGCACTCCGATCGACTCCAGATCGATGTTCTTCTGCCGTGCTGCAGTGGCTGCGGCGGCTGCTGCAGCTGCCATGGACTCGGCATTGGCCAGGGGATCACTTTCACTGGCTGTGCCTGGGGTCTGAGGTGTCTGAGGTTGCGTCGGAGGACTAGTCTCACTATTGCCGGCGGATGCCGCCACCTCGGACTCATCGAACTCCCGCTTGAATATGGAGAGCAAGCAACTGATTCTGTAGTCCAGGCGAACATCCAAAATGAACTGCAGGATCTCGATTATCTTTAGTTTGGTGTCCATCACCAAAGGATACTCCTTCATCAGCTGGGAAACGGACTTGCGCTGCTGCATGGCGATGCTCGGAGCAGCTATGGCCTGACCCACTGAACCCAGGGCCAAGGAAGTCATCACTGTGTTTATATCTCCAATCGATCGAAGAACTCCGCCCTCGGCTGAAAGATGGAAAGTTAAATTAGAAAGTGCAACACACAAATCAGAATTTCCAATGAAATAAATAAAAACTCATTCCTAATAGTAAGTTGAGAAGTATAATATATTATACTTATATATTATATATATATATTATATATATATATATTATAGTATATATATTTGTACTCAAATCAAATGNCAAATGGGAAATGTAAAATCAAATTGAAACATAACTTTTAGTGATTGTAACTTTATGATTTATTTAAAATCTTTTTCTATTCCTGGCTTACCCTCCGTGCTTGGTTCTTCATCGACAGCTTGTCAAGGAAAGATCAAGATGCTCATTACGTTTAATTTTTCTATTGCCATTGCTAGTTTTTTAAAAACAATAATCCTACTTACAATCAATATCTGTGCTGGCAAAGGCTCCCGAAGAAGTATCGGACACACAGTCCAGAATGGAAAGCAGCGTTTTGGTTAGCCTCAAAAGATCACTAAAGCTGTAGAAACCAAAGTAAATCAAATCCCTGGCGAGTTTAACCACCTACGAATTAATCAGTTAATATGTAATTCCTTAAAGAAAATAATTATTTATCAATGATACCTCAAAGGTGAGTTTGTTTTGCTCCTGGTCGGTGAAGAGCCAAACTTTGGTGGCCACATTGCACAGATAGTTCTCCACAAAGGCGATGGTTGTGTTGAATTTGGCCCGACAGGCTTGTTTGTTTTGATCGGGCTGTTGGTTCTTGCCATCGTAGCTGGGGATGATTTATTAAGTAAGCCTAGTGGTATAGTTTTATTTAAAGACTTACTCCATAATGGACATTTTTGAGGGTATCTCGCTCCAGAGGCGGGCGTACTTCACGGGAGTCACAGGCTCTTGAGGATCGCGATCCACATGAAGGTGCAACATCAACCGGCAGAAGGAAGCTCGAAGCTCGTAGGGCATCGTTTCATCTGACATGCATCTGCAATTAACAATGATGATCAATAAGATGTGTTCCTTTAATTTTTAAAGTAAGATTTACTTTAAAATCAAATCTATATCCAGCCGAGGCGAGAGCTCATTTAAAGCCAAGTACTGACGATTGAGGCACATGTTGGAGAACAGATTCAACTGGTGCCGATAGTAGTTAAGGATGGCTGCCTCCAGCTCATTGCCCTCGGTTACGCTATTGGCCAAATCAGCCATGGAACGAGATGTCTGTAAAGCATCAAAAATTCATTAATAAATTTATTTGTTTATCTCGTAAAACACTCACCGGTTGCCCTGTCCACTTCAGGTGAATCTCATACCTATCCACCATTGCTAAGCTCCCCTCGTCATCGTTCAGACTGACACTGTCCCAGGTGGTTGTCGTGGAGGTGGACTGCACATCCGAGCGATCCTCATCATCACCAGCCACCTCCGCCAGCGTAGATAGGCAGACATCCTCGGAATTGCCTTTGTAGCACCGCGCACTGCCGGACCCGCTCCGTAGAGCCTTCACCTGCGTGTCGATGAGGATGTCCTTGTTCTTGTCGCTCAGCACACTCTTGCAAATCAGCTCTTGGGTGACAGCGATGGCCTTGCGGTTGGAAACACATAAATCGGAAAGGTAGTCCAGGAAACGCGAGTCCCAGTTGTGCATGTTCTTTCGCACCAGGCCCACGAAGGTCTCGATCTCGGCAGCAGTGATGTGCTTCTCCAGCAGCTTCCGATTGTTGTGCAGGAGAGCCGTAATCGTATCCTCCGCCAGGATGTCGTAACCGATCTGTTTCTGCATCAAGCCAAAATGCTTGGCTATGTACTCCTGATTCTTGCGGTAATCCTGCTGTGAAAGGCGAAGAATTCGGTAGCACAGCCTAAAGATATTCTTGTAGGGAGCATTCTTCGGATCGCAGAGCTCGTCCAGCCGCAGGAAGGGTCCATCGCCGGCCGTGTGCTCCTGAAAGGGTCCCTGCAGGATCTTGAACAGCTGTTTAAGGATGTACTGCTCCCGCAGTAGCTTTTGCCGATCCCGAATCGGATTCTTAATGGTAAACTCCAGGGCCTTGGTCTTATTCTGCTCATTCTCCATTCCAGCTATGAAGTACACGATGTCCTGCAGCAACGATATCAAAGCCCGTCGCTCGTTGATCGAGATGCTGCCATTGTCCAGCTTGCTGGTCACTGTGGCCAGCACCTTGCAGGCATCGTTGGCGAAGTCCAAATCACGAACCTCCACTGGGGAAACGGGTATCAAGGCAAAGGCTTCCTTGTCCTCCTTGATCGCCGAGCAGCAGACCATCGACATCACCGGCTTGTCATCGTCCGCATCAATCGGAATCGATGTGGCATGCACCCATGTGTTGGAGCAGATATGCTGCAGCCGGACATAGCTCGACTGCGGCACCAGACTGTCCGGCCGGGCCATCGTGGTGGCATCTAAAACGAACACCGAGGCTATATCCGCCGAGTAGGGAACAGACACTAGGCGGAACTGCTTGCCCTTGGGCTTGTCTGCAATGGAAACAACATTATTTTGTATAGCCCTGCTAAAAGTGGTGCAATTTTTCTGAGAGAATTGCAATGTTTTCCCTTTATTAAGGAACTTACCATTTAAAGTTGAGTTCATAGTGATGCAGTTGACGCCCGAGTCCTTGCTGCAGTCCGCCAGAAGTGGCTCGTGGGCCGAATTGGAGGCCAATCCTGCTGATCCAGACAGTACATCGACTTCGGGCTCAGCGGCCAGGTAGTGACCCGTGGCCAGGTGCTTGAAGCGGTACAGGGAGTTCCAGTCGCCGGCTCCTCCGCGACAAGAGTCGTGCTGCACCACCTCGATCTCCCACAGAGCCTTGCTGCTGGTCGCTGCCGTTGCGCTTGTTCGTCCGGTCGTGCGGAGGAAGACATGGTACTGCTTCTTGTACTCGTCCATAGTAAGGAACTTCTCCTGTTCGGCGTGGAACAGACGCACTACATCCCCGCCCTTGAGGATGTGCTCCTGATTCTCCTTGTGCTCCATGAAAAGGGAGATCTTCCACGAGGTGGAAGAGTTGAGGACGTTGACCTCCTTGCAGCCCGGGTTGTCGGGCAGCTCATAACTGGCCGCCACGTGAAGATTCTGCTGATCGGCGTTCACCGGACTGAGGATCACCTTGTCGCCCACCACCACATAGTCGCCGATGGAGCGGAGCTTGTAGAACGGCTTGATGTAAAACCAGGAGCCCTCGTTTCCATTGGCGTCCAGGTAGACCCGCATTGCATTCTTCTCCAGCAGTGAGGGAAGCCGTTTGTTGACCGTCAGATACTTGTTGGATTTAAGATGCAGGAGCTGGACCACCGCCCGACCATATTGGATCGAGGTGCCCATTATCTTCTTGTTCTCCGTCTCATTCTGTTTCTTTTCGATCTCAGCAGCGTGCTGGGAAAAAAATAGGAAAATTTTTGAAAGTTGTAAACTTTTAGAATTAGAAATTAAGTGAAAATAATAATAAAAACAATTTCTATGACAATAATTTATCATAAAAAATAAATATTGATGTAAACATAATTTTTTAAATATTTTGTTACTTACATGCAAACGCTTGAGAAGATTGGGATCTGTATTGGAACCAGCTGATTGTTTAGCCGCCTTCCAAAATTGCTTTTGGGCGGAGTACCGATTCATGGGGCATATCTTGATGAGACAGTCTAAAAAATAAACGAATTTAGTAAACTCTTTATATAATAAAAATAATTTTAGCTGATCTTACCCCTAAACTTTTTGGGAGGACAACTCAAGTCCCCGGCCTCGGGACACACGACTGTGCGATCATCAACCAGGCTGGTATGGAAGAAATTAAAAGAGTTAGAAGAATATTCAGCGACAGGTGTCACCGGCACTGCTACGCTCATTGAAATCTTGTTTAGCCTGGTCAATGGTACTTACCCGAGAGTACTCAAGAAGCCGCAAACACTGCCCTCTGCGTACAGGGAGACAATGTCCCCCAAGTGCAGGAAGCTTGCCGAGCCAATTATATTGTCGCCCATGTTTGTAGCCTTCTGTAGCTTGGGATTCGGGGTGAGTATACGCTACGGTCCTTGGGGTTGACGAGTGTGTTGGAGTGGCTGCCGCTGGGTAGCACAACAATGGGCCACAACCACCGCCCGCTGCTCGTCACGTGACTGCTCCTGCTGCTCGCGTTGTTTCTCTGGCTGGGAGCTATCTATTGTTCAGCTGGCGCAGTCGGTTACGCGAGTTAATTGCAATGATTTGTCGTCCTCTCGTTATGTCCTGCGGGGTTTAGCAAAGAGAACAAACGCAACGTTAGTTTGCTCACATCTCATAGGGGCACATTAGGAAGGCTACTTAGTGTGGCTCTTGAATATTAAATGTTCTTTAACTGCAGGAATGCTGCAGATAGGTTTTAGTTAACATTTAAATCCCTTATGATTATATAAGAAACACTTATATTGCTAATCTTATGTTAAATCCAGAAGATTCAATTTTTGAACGCTAAATCCAATAAGTAAAATAACAAATCCCTAAATAGTTTTCCAATAAATATCTGGTCTAGAAAATTTAGTTTTTCTTTATTGAATCAATATATTTGGATTGCCAAGTTAATTCGGTTTGTTACCCCCAATTGATGGCATACTGCTTCCAGACAGATATCGAAGTAGCCCGCTGGGGCACGTATGGGGAGTCTTTGATATTTTTTTTTGGGTTAGATGGTTATAAAATATTCATGAAAAATGTGTCGACCAACCCCGCAATGCTTAGTATCTATTATTTTCCACCCTCGCCTATGAACAATACGACGTATGCTTAATATTTTTCACCCCTTAGCTAGATAGCCAGACGTATACTTAATGCTTCCAGTAAACATTTTTCTTGGTGTCTGGTTTGTCAACTGATGTTGTCTCTTTTAACGATTTTTATGTTTGTTGTCGTAGTTTACGCTTCTATGCTTTTTATTGTTATTTTTTTATTTACTGCAGATAATGGATGCATTACGAATCAGAAAGGAAAAAATGAAAAATGTACCCACAGTCCACGTTAGATCAGCAAGGAATGGGGCGAATGTTTTCATTGTTTGACGCCTATCATGGCAGCCAGCCACAAAAGTTTGAATGGGGTTTTTTGTTGGAAGAAATGTGCAAAAGTTGTCTAAAGTGTTTTGTCAATGCCAACGATTTCTAAAAGTTCTCTTTATGTCGGAACCAAATACTAGCTTTAACTATGCATTAAATAAATATGCTCTTAATAAGTATTTGAGAAGAACGCTGTGTTATATGTGCTCTTTGTTTATATAACTATTAAGTTATATTTTAAGAATTGTAACTAAATTGTGAATATGTTAAAATAACATTTTTGTTAAGTAAACATCTACCATGAATAGTTGTGCTCATTTATATTTAAATTATTTGATTTTAAATTTGTTTATATTTTGTTGTTTACTCTCTTAAAATTAAACCATTTTTAACAAAACTTGTTTTTTACTTTCAGCTACAAATTTTTTGTATTGAAATTATTGTATTTATTAATAGTTTTTGTTCCAAATTATATAAAACAAGAAAGGAAGGCTAGCTTCGGTACCCGAAGCTTAGAATACCCTTGCAGACCAGTTGCCTTTCAACTGTTCGATCGATTGTATGACAGCTATAGCATATAGTGATCCGATCTTTTGTTTTTAAATTTCTAAAAAAAGGCTTAAATGCCTATGAAAACTTTTTTTCTCAAGAATGAATTAATTGTCTTAAAAAACACCAGAGTTATGCTCAATGACCCATTTTTTCCTATCGTTCCTATGGCAGCTATAGGATACGGTAGTCCGATTTTGATGAAACTTTCAGGATATGTTAAAATTGCTATTTAATAGAGTTTACCAAGAAATAAACAATATATCTTAAAAAATGGCAAATTTATGACACTTTTTCCCAATCGTTCCTATGGCAGCTATGTGATGTAGTGTTCCGATTCCGGCCGTTCCGACTTATATACTACCTGCAACAGATTGAAGGGTTGGTGTAAAGTTTCAGCTCGATAGCTTTAAAACTGAGGGACTAGTTTACATAGCAACCGACAGACGGACAGACAGACGGACATGGCTAGATCGACTCGGCTGGTGATGCTGATCAAGAATATATATACTTTATAGGGTCGGAAATGTCTCCTTCACTGCGTTGCAAACTTCTGGTCAAAATTATAATACCCTCTGCAAGGGTATAAAAACAGATCAGTGTTATTTATTTGTACATTTATTTTCGGCTGGCCCAATCACATATTTTTTCAACGATACATTTGAGTGAGGTATTTATTCCAGCATTTAATGTATTTGTTTCTGGTGATTAGTTGAAGCTTAGAAGGAAACATCACAAGCATACTAATGAGCTGTTGGCTCCAAAGCAAAGAGGACAGCTTTCGGGAGGATTAAATGTTACCAGATGGGGCTTAGGGAGAGAATTTGCTCGATTGTTATATGGCTCCAATTAATCTTGCTGATTGACAATTAGAATTACCGAAATGTTTTCTGACAAGCCCTATTATCCTTCAGATTCGCAAAACCGAAATTCCTGCACAAGACTTCGCTTGTGCCAAGGAAATGAAAAATTCATCATTTCGTTCTGGGCCAAGCCACTTTGTGGGTCAGGAATTCAGCGAAATCCGGCTCAGTTGGGAGGGATGGCAACGCCTGTTGCCGACAACTGCTCAAATATGTTCATCTTGTTAAAAGGGAGTGAAGGCAGGAAGCAGCTGGCTGAAGGCAGGAAGCAAGGGAAACGGGTTCCTGGAATTTAAAAAGCATCCTGGGCCCCGCAAGACAGCTGTGCCATCAAGTCAGACACCCTCTCACACCACCCGCACGACGTAAATCAATTCGTTTAGAGTGTATTTTCCGGATGGCGATTAAATCAGTTTCCCAGCATAGCAATTATTTTTTTTATCACAATAAACTGGCAGAGCCCCAACGATGTTGCCTAATCTGTGTGTGGCTTGCCATCGACCCACCGCCACCTGCTGTTAGACAATTAAAACGAAATTTATTCGAAAATAAATTTGGCTAACAGGCGCTTCAATCAAATTACGCGGTCGAATAACAATAATCGGGCCAGTTACCTTAAGCACAGGCAGCTGGCCATTGTGGATACACACACATGGCCCCCCAGTATCTATGAGTGGGAGCTCAGATATTTGCCTATTTTTTTTTCGTTTTATTCTGGCGGAAGCTGGCCTTCCCTGGGATCATTTTTTTCCAGGTGTACTTTTTCAGCCCATGCAGCAGCAAAACACTTACACAAGATTCTTATTCTTTGGGCGCTTTGTAAACACAAAATATCTTTGCTCGCGGTCGCTGGACTTTAATAAATAGCAAAACTCGAATGAATAATTCTGGGGATTTCGGCCAGCGCTGGTAAGTTCAATTTTTTATGGCTATCCGACGCGACGAAGCGTTCCGAAAGCGACCCACAAATGGCGAGCGCTCCAGCGAAAATGTTGGCCAAAGTTCGCCGCAACGGGCGGAAAAGCTAAGGCGCCAAGCTTTTCCAGAAGCTTTTCCGATTTTCCGGCGAGCTCGTTCCGCCTTTGAGTGGATTTTGTGTCACTTTCGCTCAAGGCACAGCACAACATTCTTTTCATTTCATTCATGCCCGTCTTTTCTGGGTGTCCCCTCGGAAGCCCCTTAGAATATTCTATATGCTTTACGCATCAGCGCTGCGAATTAGCTGGTTCGGTAGTGCCAGAGCGAGTGCCTGTGCCAGTTAGTCAAAACTTTTGCTTTGTGCCTCCGCCTGAGTGGCTCTGCATGGGTCTGTTAGCTCGAGCATGAGCAGATTTGATTTCACTTTTCGCCCGGGTCTTCGGCTTAATGCGATATTCCACGCCGGGTCAAGGTCGCCAATGTGCGAGCATGTCGTGCCCCTCCACGATAAGCCTTTGTTATTGGCTTGAATGGGAAAAGTCTTTAAATATGCATTTTAGGCTGATAAGTTTGAAAAGTTAGTTTGTGCATGAATGGGGGTATTGTTTAAAAATGCATTTAAGGCAGATTTGTTTGCAAAGTGACGGGCTGAATGTGGGAAAATGGTATTTTAAATTGTTTAATTTGCGATAATCCCATGCCAGAATCCTATGAATCTATTAAAGTTTCTTATAAATGTATTAATAAGAAATAACCGGGTATTATAGTATTATCTTGTAGAATAAATTATTTTCATGAGTACGAAGTTCAAAGAGTTATTATACCCTTGCAGAGGGTATTATAATTTTGACCAGAAGTTTGTAACGCAGTGAAGGAGACATTTCCGACCCTATAAAGTATATATATTCTTGATCAGCATCACCAGCCGAGTCGATCTAGCCATGTCCGTCTGTCCGTCTGTCCGTCTGTCCGTCTGTCTGTCTGTCTGTCTGTCTGTCCGTCTGTCGGTTGCTATGTAAACTAGTCCCTCAGTTTTAAAGCTATCGGACTGAAACTTTTCACCGACCCTTCAATCTGTTGCAGGTAGTATATAAGTCCGAACGGCCGGAATCGGAACACTACATCACATAGCTGCCATAGGAACGATTGGGAAAAAGTTCCAGAATTTCGCCATTTTTAAAGATAATTTATTTATTTCTCGGAAAACTCTATTTAATAGCAATTTTAACATATCCTGAAAGTTTCATCAAAATTGGACTACTATACCCTATAGCTGCCATAGGAACGATGGGAGAAAATGGGTCATTGAGCATAACTCTGGTGTTAAGAATGAATTCATTCTTGAGAAAAACAGTTTTTATAGACAGTAAAGCCTTTTTAGAAATTTAAAAACCCAAAAATCGGATAACTATATCCTATAGCTGCCATACAAACGATTGAACGGTTTGAAAGCAACTAGCCTGCAAGGGTATTCTAAGCTTCGGGTACCGAAGCTAGCCTTCCTTTCTTGTCTTGAGTATTGTTTTGCTTAGCATTTCAGTTACTCCGTTCAATTGAGTCATTCTACATTTAAATGTTAAAATGTTTCTGTTGAATTTTTAAAAGTTTCTTTCACTGAGTATTCTTGGAAAATATATTGCAATTTTATTTGTTGCTTACATTTGCCCTAACGCATTAAGTGGAATAAGGTGTAAACAAAGCAAACTCAATTTATAATAATTATTTTCATTTGCTATTTGTATACATAATAATATTGTGATTATTAAAAAAATACGCAAGTGTGCCGCAATACAATATTTTGTATATACTTATTTTTGGTGATTATAGTATGTATTTTTTTTCTTTTCTAACTGTAAATACTTGTCAAAAAGTAATTATGTACTTCGATGGTAACACGACCTAGCTCACTGGCCTAGTCATATTTGGGTGGTCTTATCAAAGTCACCTGACACGGATAGTGTATTTCCCTATCGACCTGTCAAGTGCGCCGCATTTAATTATCCCAACGATTATCGACAACTTAAAAAGCAATCGTTTAAATGGTCTAAACAGGTGCGTAATTTAAATTCACGCCCGACGGTCAGCGCAACTCGAGAGCTTTTTAAGTTAAATCGAGCGAATCACATGCGTGAGAAGCGGCTGAGAAGCGGCAGAGAAGCAAACGCCAAACAAAAGCCACAAGTGGTCGGCATGCAAACAGATGCAGACGTCGACGTCGCTGCCGACGCCTGCGGCGCAGCAGCAGCGCGGTCGCCTCGGGCAGAAGACACAACACTCAGCTGACCGCACTCACGTGCGGCGCCAAACAGCTGACGGCGAACGAGAGGCGTAAAACAAAACAAAGAGCGGGCCAAACATTTGTTTACATGGCAGTGCGCAGACGTGGCTCAGCTTTGGGCCACATTGAAAAGCTTCATGCGCGAGCTTAAAGCCCTAAAGCTCCCTGAAAAAAGGAGGAAAAGTTCAGAGGATTCTGCAGTAGCCGAGCAACGCGCAAAGCGCCACGTTGTAGTGTACAGCCCGGAAAAGTGAAAGCCGAAGGGGCAGACAAAGAAGTGGAACTCCGAGGCGTCGCCGTCGTCTTCGTCTTCGTGTTGAGCGGGCGTCGGAAAGTAGGCAACAACATTTGCTGCCTGCCCACGGTGCGTATGGGCGATGCGATGCTGTGCTGTGCGATGTGGACATGATGCGATGCTGTCGCAGTGAAACTCACATCGAACGTGGAAAGCTCAGGCTTTTCTAAACTTGTTTGGGGTCGATGAAAATCGAAATTAATAGAAACAGAAATTACACATTTTGTTGTTTTCCATAAAGTTCCAAACACCCGAAATTGCCAGTGGCCCACACAGAAGGAACAAAGGCGACACAAAGTTTGTGTAGTCGTCGTCTGCTGTGCGTGTGATAAAAGTTTCCCTCTGTATGCTGTATGTGTGTGTTTTGTGCGAGTGTGTTTGTGCGCAAAAAGAATAGAGAAAGCAAAGCATCCTGTAGGAGTGGCACACAAAGTGTTTGCATAACTTAACTCGCGCCCCCCTCGTGAAATCCAGCCTGCCGCCCCAAGCCAATAACTTGATTAAGGGCTACGAAATCCTGGCGCAGGCGGATGAGCAAGAAATGGATATGCAGAAAGTGGCCTCGCCTCCAGTTTTCGTGGTGATGTGAAAAAATTATATCCAGCACTACCCAAAATGACCCTAAACAGTTTACAGCGTTGTTGTTGTTGCTGGCGGATTGAGGCGTGGCCGTGCCAATCTTAGCCACGTCCTCGTCTATCCAGGAATGGACCCATCCTCGACGGGCCAGTGCGTCGTGTGTTTTGTCACCATGGCTGCCATTGTCTTTGGGGTCGCCGTAATAGCGTATCTCCTGTATATATATGCCGTGGGACCATTCATTGATAGGTTGCAAAGAAAATGATACCGAGCCGCATTAGAAGCGAAATGGATTTTGTATTTGTGTGACAAGAAAATAAACATTACAAGTACAAGTAATTACATGTAATGTCTTAAAAACAAACGGTTTTTAATTATTACAACATAGATATTTATATCCAAATTCACTTGTATAAAGTTATAAAAATAATGTGTTTGTTGTTTAATCTGCGTAAAATATCTGTTAAGCTCCAGAATATATAAAACCTGTCTGTGCCAATTAAACAACATTACGTGGGATTGTGATAAATTCCTGGAGGACTTTATTTCGATTTGTGTTCCCCAATCATTGCCTGTGAAGGATGCTAATTTCTTCGGGCCTCAATCCTGACCTTTTTATGTCTTTATAAAATTATCAGCACCAATTGGTTTTACCCCTATCTCAAATTTAGTCCTCATGGATTTCTTGCAAAATCCGATGAGCGAACGGGAATCCATAGGAAAATCCTCTCCCTTTGTTCGGCCTACCCAAATAGTTGCTCAAGCCCAACGAATCGTTGGCCATCAGGCACTTTAGCAACAATGGACCGAATGGAAAAATTCGCCTAACTGAGGCACATCAATGTGCAATGCTTGAACTCATGCACAAAATGGATAGACCCTTTCTTTGCCTCGCTCCCTTCACCCGATCCCCCAAAGGTCTGGTTGCCATCAATTCGACGGATTGGAGTTCATTGGAGCGGAATGAACGGGGCGGGAAAAATACATACATATGTTTGGCAATTCGTGTGTGAAAAATGCGAACGAATATTGCCTACGAAAAGATGCTGTAAAGTACACAAAAATATAAAATGTGAATTGCCAACAATGCCGGCAGGGCAGGGAAGCTGCAACACTTTAGCAAATTCGGATTCTGCTCCAAGCAGGCGGTCGGACATCCTTGACTTGGTTATTGGCTTAGATGGCTTTCCCGGCTAAGCCACACACAATGCCCGACCGCAATGAACTGGTATTGGTTGGGGTAAGTGGAAAATGTGGAAAAGAAAGTCGGGCCAGAAGGAAAAGGGATAAAAGGTTAGAGCAACAGGGCGTGGATGTGAACGGCTCAGGCGACAAAGTTCAGTTCAAAGTTTCTGGGCTTTTTTGATTGAAGCTTTTGTCTGACAACTCCCCAAGGAGTCGTCCTGGTCGTTGGATCGCACAATTCCCGTTTACAGACGGCAAATTAAATTATCTCAAATTGGCCAGAGGGAGGAATTACTCGAACAGTGGTCCGATCGATTTTTGGGCCCAAGGAAATCCGCTCCGCAAGTCAATTCAATTGAACTCCATCCGCCAAACGGCAAAGTCAAACAATTTGAACCCCCACCTGCGGTTGGGCCTTCATTAAAAACTATTGTATGTCGTTGCAAATTAAAATCGAAAACCGCTGCAAAATATTCCAATAAAGCCCTACCCGTCGGCATCATCATCATCAAATGCGGACCGCCGCCGAGCCCAATGTTTTCGTTGTTGTCAGTCTGTCAGATCGAATTACACCGAAGGCACCGCCCCCAGCAGATGGGTGGCAGTTCCGCCCACTGCACCTCCTCTTATCCCTGCCGCATGCAATCCCCACACACGCTGCAACATCAACGAAAATTAAATAAAATGCTAGCCATGGCACGTTCGCTATGTTAAATAGTTAAACAAAAACGGTCCAAGAAAATTCTTTAAGGTCTACTCTGAAGCTTGAATACCCTGAATAGCTCGTTGCTCGGTTATTATTATTATATATTATAAATATAATTCAATGGATAAATACGAAAAAAGGTATCGGAGACAAAGAATTCAAACCTACTTTGGAAAAGTAAAACTTATGGGAAATTTAACATAAATTAATTTATAAATAATGGTATAAGAAATACAATGAAATATATACTGTTTCCCAGAAAATATTTCTTAACTGCATTCATTGCATTTCATCAGATTTTATTTTTTACATTCAGAACCAAATGAGTTAAAAATTGTATACCTATAAATGCACTTTCGATTGCATTCGAAGTTCATTAAGCCTTATAAATGGACATGCAAAAATTTAAATATGAAACGAATCAAAGTGTGAACTTCACATTAAATTATTTTTAAAGTATGAGCCATGTCGTTGACATCATGCATTGACTGTTCTTTTTATTGAATGTGTAGTTCCATCTGCTCGCTTTAAATACACATATTACACAATTTCCAAATGGGAATTGTTTCGGTCTCACTTGGCAAACTGAAGAGGCAGGGCAACAAGAGCTTTCCTTGGGGAAATTTGCACTGTTGTTGAGTCAGCTCAACTTTCGCATTCCTAGGGGCACAAAAACGTAGGAGAGCCCGCTGAAGTCTAATCAACTATTTATGGGGATTAATAGGAAATGAATGTAGATGGGAATGAGAAATATAGCATTGTTGGGAGGCGATGAAAAACAATTTAGCTGAAGGGTTTCCAAACCGTTTTATTCGAGCTATTAAGGAGACCTTTTACCGTGCTAAAAGATTTAATTACAACCCGTGTTTAACGTCCTTTCGTGTAATTTGGCTATTTATTAAGGTCTCAGTACTGGCTGTTCCACGAAAGCTATTGAAAAGCTCAAGAGATCTCGGCTCACCTGAGCAAAAAACACACAGATACTCGCATAAACACAGAGATACTCGGACGAGCTCTGGAGAGCACTCTTTCCTCATTCAGTCTGCTTCATTGATAACTCACGACCTCCGAGCACATACACTCTCACATTAATTGCAGTCAAGTGGGCTTGGGTCTTGTACTGGTAGGTGGGCTGGATTGCTTGTGTGTGAGCCGGAGCATATTTTATTTATAACATGAAAATGTCGCTTACACAATTTGACTATTTATGTTAATTGATGGCGCTCCCAGGCGCCATTTCCTCCCCTCGTAAAAACTCCGCCCCACAGCGGTTAGCTTTTGCTCAATTCAACTGCAAATTATGCACATGCCAATGGACAGCATGTATGCATACACCTCCGGTCAAAATAATAGCACAATTGGAGTCCCTATTTATAGATTTTGATTTTATATTTTAAAAATTATTTAAATAATCATGCTTAAAGATAACAACTTCATTTTACATGGGAAACAAACTTGGATTTTCAAAAACAATGAATAAAATATGTATTTTATTATAATGGAACACTTGAAATAACTAAACTAAACTGAATATTTAACTAATGTTAATTTTTTTAAATCTTTACTTCCCTGTGCTATTATTGGGATCGTAACTGCATTGATATGACTCTAAGTACCTGTGTATTTGAGTGCATTTACCTTAATAAACTTGCCGGCATATTTGTATAGTACTAAATGAGCTCTCTCATTCACTCATTATTATTCAGTGAACTCTTAATTGAGCCTCAATTTCCACCTTGTATGAACAGTTGCGTGGAAATTACAGTCATCAAAGCTTCAAAACTACAAATCATATTTTTTTATTGCATTGCTATCTGTTTTTATATTCAAAGTTATTAAAGGTTTATCTTAGCGGTATGATAAAACGCAGGATTGGTGATAAGATAATTTACGCCTGGGCGGTGCGCAGATTTTCTTTTCATTTTTATATGACTGACAGCCTAATACTAAAATATTCTATCAAAATATGCTATATTTCAGGAAGTTCTTACTTATTTTTATTTTAACCTTCAGGTTGCCACAAAGAATATTAAAAAAAAGTAAACACAATAGTACACATCTTTGTATGCTTCAATTTCATTCCCAAATTAATTGCACTATTAGTATGTAAGTAATTGATCGTAATTGTACTAATAGTATGTTCTCGTGTCTGTTAACTTAAACATTATTAGTTAGCTATTAAGAATTACTTGAGTGCGCTTTTACGATTCCGAAAAATGTACGAAAATGCAATTTTACGTTGAAAGGCAATCTTTATGCCTCGCAATTAAATTGCAATCATCGCGTGCAGCAGCATCCACATGCCCCCTCCATGTTCCATGTTTTTTGTGACTGCAGGCGAGAAAGCTCCATCTGCCCCACTCTCAATCTCTCTCTCTCTCTCCCTCTCTTTCTCTCACTATCTTGGGGTCTTGGCATCTCCTTCTATCCCACAGTACCTGGCTGGCAGTCAACAATGTGGCGCTTAATTAAGCACGCGTCTGCCATGTCAGCGTCTGTTTCCCTCCTGGCCGCTCCCTACTCTCTGCAGTCGAGTTTATTGCAGTGCAAAAAATATGTTACCTTTCCCTTATTAAATCGATTTATTTTATATTATTTGAAAATCTTTACAATTATTGCAATTGGGTTTAAATGTTGTCAAATTGTTGATGAGTTGATATTCGTCAGCTTATTATTCAACAAAATATATACATACATATACAAATATATGCGTATGTTCCATATTAATGTAGTGACTTAATAATTTTTTTTTAATAAATAACAGCCGCTTAATTGAACTCTTTAATCTGAAATGTTTAAAAACATTTTATGACTATAATGAAACATCAATATGATGAAACATCTTATCATACGCAAATTAGAATTCAGATACTGTATTCAGTATATATGAACATATATATTGTTGTTCCAAATAAACAAATGGAATGAATGAATTGTACATTTTTCTCAGTGCATCAAGAGTATGATTTCATAGCGAGAGTGCAAGGTATTCTTTTTGTTGCTGCCTTTGCCTTTTGCCATGCCATTGTAATTGAATCAGAGAGGTTTGCTGGCGTTTTTCGCTTTGATTTCTTTTCAATTATTCAACAAAATGAAACGTACTGACAGAGGCCGAAGGCGTGCCCGGCTAGATAATAGCTATCTGAGCAATTAGCTCAGTCCCAGTTCCCAAGTCGATAAACTCGATACCGGCAACCAGATTGCCTTATGACCCACTTAAATCGCCGACAAGCCCTTCGGGAAACCACAAAACCAGAAAAACCAGTAAAAGTACGAAAAAAAAGGTGGAAAGAGCAACAGGTTGCTAGGCGCTGGATTATAATACAAAACGCTACTTACGCAGAGCTAAAAAGTATCCGAAAAAATGTAGATGCGGCCGAGCCGAGGGATTGAATCATCCGCGCGATAGACACGAACGTAAATCGCTTTTGATTTTATATTTATTTTATTCAAATTGAACTTCGCGAGCAAACACTCGAAAGAACTTAATATATTTTCACCTTGAGTGCGCGCACTTAGCCACAAAAGAAGAATAATAATAAGGAACGTAAAAAACGAACACAACGGCGGAACAACAAAAAAACCGCAAAGCACAATAACAATAACAATGCTCCGGCAGCGACAGCGGCGGCGACGTCAGCGTCGGCAGCGTTCGGTTGTCAATAAGACACAGCCGTGCCGTAAAAAACACGCGACAAACAATTCCGGTTGGAAGTCGCAGAGGCAAAGGAAAAAAATTGCTCAAAAAATAACAAAAACCAACAACAATTGGCTCTCCCGCCCCCGCGCTCTCACACTTTGTGGCAGCGCAGTCGCAGCGCAGCAGCAGCGCAGCAAGGCAAACAAAACGCGATGGTCGATTTCTCACTTTTCCACACACTTTTCCAGACACTTTTCGCACTTTTTCTTTTTGTCGGGCTGGTGCCCACGCCCACTGCTTTTTAGGCCAATAAATTGGGCATCATTTGGGAGATAAATTAGCTACTCAAACCGTTCGCAAATGCAATTTTCCAGGGTGCCGCGTCATGCACGAACACCGCGTCGAAGCGATTCTGTGGCTTTTCCGTTCCCGTTCCCCCTCTTTCCGTCGCTCGTTCCCAGCGATATGCCAGCGCAGCGTAGATAAGGCGGGCCGACGTGGAGCAGCGCCAACAAAACACATCCGACCGATAGCGCGGCCGGGCAACAAGTGTTAGAAAGCTGACGGGCCATATGATCGCTAGTGGTGGCCGCTCCCCAATAAATATATTGCTTATCGAGAATACCCCTAACGAAACACTCAATAAATAATTCTTTATTTATATATGAAATATTGATCCAGGGTTTTTAAGTTCGGAAACATATTTGTGTAAGCAATTTTGTAACTAAAACTTCTGTATAGATCTTTCCGATTTGAAATGGAAGTGTAAAAAATGTTTATAAAAATATTATTTAAAAATATTATTTATTGAAGGGCAAGTTGCAGTTTAATATGCAATTCCTTTTACAAAAATTTCAGTTTGTAAAGGATCACCCTGATGACTGGAATTAACAGTGGGAAATGTTAACCCGTAATATTTTGATCGGTCTGGCAGCACTAAAAGTACGATCACGTTCACAAAAAATCGTTGAATTTTTAAAAGTCTATTCCAATTTATTACAATTGTTCAATAAAAATAAATGATTTTTTTTAAATAAACAAAATGTAACATATAGATAACTAGATTTCACATAAAAGCCGAACATTCTCTATATCACTTGGAAATCAAGTAATTAAATAATAAATTTAATAATGAAATCAACTGTAATTTCGTGAGAAATGTCTGGAAAGACAAAAAAAATACAAAATTAGATTTGCAAATATTAAGCAAACAAACATGTTGAAATATCTAACAAATTCACATTTAAAAAAGTTATTTGTATATAAGAGTGAGTTGCTTGGGCTAACTTTGGTTTTTAATGGGCAATTTCATATTTAAAATTTCTATCTAAAACTACAAACTAATACAAATTATTTAAGAACGTTAGAAACCTGAAAAATCCCAATTATGTTGGCAAATATTAAAATTGGCTGATTAATAATGAAAAGAATCTCTAATTTCATAAAATGATTTAAACTTCCATTTACAGAAAAATGTTGAATGATTTCCCGCTAGACAATTGAATTCATCACACAAAGGACATCGATTTCCCTTCCCCCGA
This sequence comes from Drosophila setifemur, assembly GCA_021224005.1. Classification (NCBI taxonomy): domain Eukaryota; kingdom Metazoa; phylum Arthropoda; class Insecta; order Diptera; family Drosophilidae; genus Drosophila; species Drosophila setifemur. Next base: position 24,904,783 of record JAJJHY010008598.1, on the reverse strand, counting down.
AATCTGTGGTGCGCTGCAATATGGCTGCTGCTGGTTTTGTTTATCTCTGGCTATTGTTCGGGACCGGCATTGTTCTGCTCGCTATACTACCGACGCCGATTGCCACCGCCCAAAGGCATACCGCTTCCGATAATCCCTCGACATACAATATTGGCGGCGTATTGAGCAATTCCGACAGCGAGGAGCACTTTAGCACCACAATAAAGGCAAGCGCTTAGCCCGTTTAACTAAATGGCTTTCCCATTTGGATTGGAATTTCTCTAACTTATTACCCCTTTTCCCCCTAAATCCACAGCACCTCAACTTCGATCAGCAGTATGTGCCGCGCAAGGTCACCTACTACGACAAGACCATTCGCATGGATAAGAATCCCATTAAGACGGTATTTAATGTGTGCGACAAGCTCATCGAGAATCGGGTAAGTCGGCGTCGAAATGCAATTACCTCTCCACTTCCACTTCCGCCCATTGCAACACGAACCTCTTAATGCGGGAAGGATGTACTATATATCCTGGCTGTGCCTGGTGGGCTTCATTTCAATAATTCAGAGGGAAATGATTCGGAAATGCCGTGATGACAAACGGTAATGCGCCACCAGATTCGAATATCGACATGATTCCAGTTGGTTAGCTTGGCGCTTCGCGCCTGAATTACTTATCATATTAAAAATTTGCTTTATTAATAGCTGGCTATATTGGGGATTTCTTTAAAAAAAGTGTTATTTGTTTGGTAAACAATAACATATTTGTGCTAGCAATAAAGTTAAATAATTGCGAGGAAAATTATTAAAAATACAATGACACATTCTATTCACTGTATTTACGATTACAACCGTTGAAAGTGAGATTATCAAGCTCTTCTCGGAATTAAAACTGGTTGCCCATGCAATCAATTAACGCTGTCCAAAAAAATCCTAATGACGTTGAACCTTTCAGTGATCCAAAGTGCATTGCACTCAGTCCATTTGGGGGATCAGAAAAATTCCATTCACAGCTGGAAAACTTTGGCCAGCACACATCCGAAAACCTTGGTAGTTGGCCATGATTTATCTTTTGGATACCATCAATCACATATCGCGCATTATCGCACATATACCGGGAGCTGCTGTCTGGCAAAAGTCTCTCTGGGAGGTTTTCCGAGGCAGAAGTCAACACCCCCTAGTCCAGGTCCAAATCAATCCGATGCCTGTTTCGGTACGGCATTTGTCATCATTAATGCCAGGGCGAATTTATCATCTTGCCAGCCCCAAAATGTGCGTCCATTTTGGAACCTTACATTACTCCGGCCAGCCAAGGGAAACAAATCAACTGTCATTGACTTCACTGGGGGCCGCCTGTCCATAAGGTGCGTTTAGAAACTATAAGTTTTGGAGTCTCATTCTAAGAAAGTATTTTACTCTATAAGGTTTTCGCTTGTATTTTTTAGTTATTCAAATAAAATGTATATTAATAGTAGTTTAAGTCATTTTGGATACAAATTTCAGCTTTTAAACTGTTACAAAAAACGTATTTAAATAATATTGTAAAGGTCTTTCCATAATCATGTTTTAGGATAACAATTTAGTCGTACACTGTCTTATTACCCTGAAACGCACTGTAGATGGCACAGCAGTTTTTTTTTTGTGGCCAATTGAACGTCCTCTCGGCGCCATTTGCACTTCCGCCAGGCTGCCAGGACCTCTTCCCTTTGCCATCCATCGCAGGCTTCGCCAGCATCTTTCCTTTGGCATCTGCCTTTGCATTGCTCATTTCCACTGATTTGGTTTGTCCTTCCGCCACCCTTTGACCCCTCTCCCTATTCCTTCTCCAGGTGTACGCCGTAGTCGTTTCGCATGAGCAAACCTCAGGTGATTTGTCGCCGGCGGCCGTGAGTTATACGAGCGGATTCTATTCAATTCCCGTCATTGGCATATCCTCGCGGGATGCAGCCTTCTCCGACAAGAACATCCACGTCTCCTTCTTAAGGACAGTGCCCCCGTACTACCACCAGGCGGATGTCTGGCTGGAGATGCTTAGTCACTTTGCCTATACGAAGGTAGGATCCAATTTCCTCAGTTGTGGTGCCAAAATTTGACTTATTGACTTATTGAATTGTTCCGTTATCTGCTCCACTGACTGGTGACAGGTTATCATCATCCATAGCTCCGACACGGATGGCAGGGCCATCCTGGGCCGCTTCCAGACCACATCCCAGACCTACTACGACGACGTCGATGTGCGTGCCACCGTGGAGCTGATTGTTGAGTTCGAGCCAAAGCTGGAGAGCTTCACCGAGCACCTCATCGACATGAAGACGGCCCAGTCCAGGGTGTACCTGATGTATGCCAGGTGAGTGCGAAGGACTTGCGTAAATAATGCATTCGTAATTGGGTCAAGTCGAATGGTCTGGACGGATCTACAGAGTTCAGCGATTTTGACAGAATAATGGGATTTCAATTGTTGACTGCTCTCATAAATTGCGGGTTTCATTTAAAATGATTTTATTTAAACAAATATTATTATTACTCTGAATTTATTTATTGAGACTACTTCTGTGCAGATCAATTATTATATTTTCACGTTTCTAAAAACATCCTCCCAAATGCTGATTTTGTAATATAGACTTTCGTACTGCCATCCCTACAAATCATTTTAACCCGGATGACAGTTAAATTAAAATTCAAAAGCGGGTCCATCAATTGTTGGCAATTCTCAGTACAGTTTTTGTTGTACTTCTTAAATTGATTTTAATGGAAAAGCGATATATGGAGACAAGATTACTGAGATTGCATTCCAGCATGGGCGTGTCCTTGTCTGGGCAACTGGTCGTTACTGGCATATGTATATAAAAATGAGGCAATGAAGTCTCATGATGATTACTATTATTGCGAGAAATTTGTAAGACTAGTTCTTTGACTAGAAAAAAAGAATATAATGTCATTTGATGGTTTGTACTTACTTTGATAGTGCAAATTTGTAGTATTGAATAACATATCTTAGAGCTGCTCATAAAAGCTTATGAGTGTTTTCTATATCTGGATCAGATAGAAAAGTAACACAACAATAAATATAATATTCAATTTTAGTAATAGAATAAATGAATTCATGACCTATGAAAATATCCAACTACTTCAGCCTAAAAACTGCGGAAAGCTGAATTAAAACCGTAGCCCATTGAGAAATTCCCCTCCACATATGCCGTGATTCCGTCATTTTGAAATTCCCCAACTGCAATGCCAGATGACATTTAGAATTCCGGAATTGTCATGAGCCACTTATTCATCTCATTCCGTTTCGTTTCGGTTTGCATCACAGCACCGAGGATGCCCAAGTCATCTTCCGCGACGCCGGGGAATACAACATGACCGGGGAGGGGCATGTGTGGATAGTGACGGAGCAGGCGCTGTTCGCCAACAATACGCCGGACGGAGTGCTCGGCCTGCAGCTGGAGCACGCCCACAGCGACAAGGGACACATTAGGGTAAGTGCCACTCTCCGGCCGGGCTCTCAATTATGCATGACGTGATTTCGCTGGCTTTTCACCTCTCTGCCCCGCAGGACAGCGTCTACGTTCTGGCCTCGGCCATCAAGGAGATGATTTCCAATGAGACCATTGCCGAGGCTCCAAAGGATTGCGGTGACTCCGCCGTCAACTGGGAATCAGGTGTGTAGTTCGGGTTATTAAAGGAAATTGAGTTATAACACCTGTCACCTGGCAGGCAAGCGACTGTTTCAGTACCTGAAGAGCCGCAACATCACGGGGGAAACGGGCCAGGTGGCCTTCGACGACAACGGGGATCGCATCTACGCCGGTTATGATGTTATCAACATCCGGCAGCAGCAGAAGCAGCATCTGGTGGGAAAGTTCAGTTACGACAGCGTAGGTTACTTTATACTGATCTTAACCCAAACCGAGACTCACCTGTTCGAGTTGCAGGATCGTGCCAAGATGCGGATGCGAATCAACGACAGCGAAATCATCTGGCCGGGCAAGCAGCGACGCAAGCCGGAGGGCATAATGATACCCACCCACCTGAAGGTCCTGACCATCGAGGAGAAGCCCTTCGTCTACGTCCGGCGCATGGGGGATGACGAGTTTCGATGCGAGCCGGACGAACGCCCATGTCCACTGTTCAACGCCACCGATGCCTCAAGTGAGTGTCTTATAAACCTTAAACAATCAGTTTAATAAATTTAAATATAATTTGTTTAGTTATGTGTGAAAACAGAAAAAACTAAATTTAAGATTTAAAAAAAGGTTTTTGTTTTATTGAAGAATTTATTCATTTTTAAAATTTACTTAACATGGAAAATAAACTAAATAAAAACGAAAACTTTAAGTTCTTAAATTCAAACTAAAAGGTAAACCATTCTGTAAATGTATTATTGTTTATCTATAATTTAGTTTAAATAGTTTTATTTCTTATAGTTTTTGAGTTCTTGACTTTTATTTGTTTATTTTTTTTTTTCCAAATTATTTGATTGAATTCCAGTTTATTTATGCATATAATTCTTACCCTTAACCACAGCCAACGAGTTCTGTTGCCGCGGCTACTGCATTGACCTGCTGATCGAACTATCCAAGAGGATTAACTTCACCTACGACCTGGCCCTGTCCCCGGACGGGCAGTTCGGACACTATGTCCTGCGGAACAACACAGGAATGACGCTGCGCAAGGAGTGGACTGGCCTCATGGGGGAGCTGGTCAACGAACGTGCCGAGTAAGCTGTGTTTTTCCCACACCGGGTACTAATTAATCGCCCCAAATTGTATTTAGCATGATCGTTGCACCACTAACCATCAATCCGGAGCGTGCCGAGTACATTGAATTCTCGAAGCCATTCAAATACCAAGGCATTACAATACTCGAGAAGAAACCGTCACGATCGAGTACTCTCGTGTCTTTCTTGCAGCCGTTTAGTAACACGCTATGGATCTTGGTAATGGTGTCGGTCCATGTTGTGGCGCTCGTGCTCTACCTCCTGGACAGGTGAGTAATCTTGGGAGCAATCCCCAACCCAAACCCCAAACCAAAGACCCAAATCAAATCAAAGATAAAAGTAATGATCGTTGCATTGGACGGTTGAATGGCAGCGATGAGCGGCTGATTAACAACCCGCCGATCCCCGCCTGGAATTATTGCCGAATGTTCTGGGCCGTATTAATGTGTGATTTCCGATTTCCGAACTCAGATTTTCGCCCTTCGGACGCTTCAAGCTCTCGCACTCGGACAGCAACGAGGAGAAGGCCCTGAATCTGAGCTCCGCAGTGTGGTTCGCCTGGGGAGTGCTCCTGAATAGCGGCATTGGGGAAGGGACACCTCGCAGCTTCTCCGCCCGGGTGCTGGGCATGGTGTGGGCCGGATTCGCCATGATCATAGTCGCCTCGTACACTGCCAACCTGGCTGCCTTCCTCGTGCTGGAGCGGCCCAAGACGAAGCTGAGCGGAATCAACGATGCCCGGCTGAGGAACACCATGGAGAACCTGACATGCGCCACCGTGAAGGGCTCCTCGGTGGACATGTATTTCCGCCGTCAGGTGGAGCTCTCGAACATGTACCGCACCATGGAGGCCAATAACTATGCCACCGCCGAGCACGCCATCCAGGATGTGAAGAAGGGGTAACGTGGCTGCCTCGCGCGTCCTTTTCCGTAGCTGAGCTTAGCATCGCATGCATGGCACTGTCCAGATCCAGATCCAGAACCAGATCAAGATCCAGACAACTACAACTACTACTACTCCAACTACCACAAAATAACTACTTTTACAGTTCCCACTATCACTCTCCACTCTCTAAACGCAACCTTCAATTCAATTCAGTCCACCTAATGCCACTGTATCTGTATCTCTCTATTTCTCTGTCTCTCTAACTATCTCTTGCTACTTCTCTGTTTCGATCTATTAGATATTGTATTGTAATCGTTAGCGGTATTCGTGTTGGTCTTGCCCCCTATTAGCCGCCCCTAAGCCATCTTGTATTCCTATATCTTAGCATCATTAATAACTATGTAATATAACCTTGCAGAATATCAATTAATATGGTAAAACTAAAAGCTCAGTTTATTGTATCTAGCTGTTGGTCCGTTAAATGATTACACTAATTATACTTTTATAGTTATTATTTTTACATACAAATATATATACTGTTGCATCCTAATATTGTACTTCTTGGTAGCACTATTCAAAATTCTGATTTAATTATTCCTGACTTATATGCATTCAAGAAAATTTTGATTAAAGTATTTATTGCAATATCTGATTTAATTTAAATTTCTAGAACTTCCAATTAAAATTTGCAAGGTTATCGAAAGTTTCGGTCGCCGAATCTTGTGAATCTTTCATGTAACGTAAACGTTTATTTCTACTTGTTGTGCCCCTCATCCTTTAAAATTGGAATAAACACAATATTAACATTTAATTCCGTTGATCTGCGCTTTTGTCCGTAGCAAGCTGATGGCCTTCATATGGGACTCGTCCCGCTTGGAATACGAGGCCTCCAAGGACTGTGAGTTGGTCACTGCCGGTGAGCTCTTCGGGCGCAGTGGCTACGGGATAGGGCTACAAAAAGGATCACCCTGGACGGATGCGGTTACCCTGGCCATCTTGGAGTTTCACGAAAGTAAGTTTTGCTTGTAAATAATTTAATTCAGTCATAAATTTACCTTTATTTTTGCAGGTGGGTTCATGGAAAAACTGGACAAGCAATGGATCTTCCATGGTCATGTGCAGCAGAATTGCGAACTCTTCGAGAAGACACCCAACACTCTGGGATTGAAGAACATGGCGGGGGTGTTCATACTGGTGGGCGTGGGCATTGCCGGTGGAGTGGGATTGATCATCATCGAGGTCATCTACAAGAAGCACCAGGTGAAGAAGCAGAAGCGTCTGGACATTGCCCGAAATGCGGCAGACAAGTGGCGTGGTACCATAGAGGTAAGTGTTCAGAATTTAAAATATGTCATTATTTGATCATAAATTATTTACACATAAGGGAATATTAAAAAATAACCAACTATTTTTTAAATATTTATATTGTCAAAAAAAATGCAGAATTACTAAAACAAATATAAAACGATAGTGCTAATTAAAAAAAAATTATGAAACACAAAAATTTGATTAGTTTCTCAATATATAATTAACACTATAATTAGAGTTAAAATCCATTCCATTTAAAATAGAACAAAAAATGGATTTTTGATTTCCTACTTAAATTATTATTTATTTTTTAAATATTTATTATTCCAGAAGCGGAAGACTATTCGCGCCTCCCTGGCGATGCAGCGCCAGTACAACGTGGGCCTGAATGCGACCCACCATCCGGGCACGATCAGCTTGGCGGTGGATAAGCGAAGGTATCCCCGTTTGGGCCAGCGTCTGGGTCCGGAGCGAGCCTGGCCTGGAGATGCCGCCGACGTGCTGCGCATCCGGCGGCCCTACGAGCTGGGCAAACCCGGCCAGAGTCCCAAGGTCATGGCGGCCAATCAGCCGGCAATGCCCATGCCCATTCTGGGCAAGACACGGCCCCAGCAGAACGTGCTGCCACCTCGCTACTCACCTGGCTACACCAGCGACGTGTCGCACCTGGTCGTTTAAGTTAACATTTTGCCAAAGCATTTAGAACATAGAACAACGTATTATCACTGCTCAAAAGGAATCATTGGGATTTGCTATCCAGGGAATATTTGTACTTGATTGAGCAGCCCCAAAAGGGCTTGCCAGGTTGTTTGTTATCGCTGGATGGGATGGGAAGGGATGGCCAGGACCAGTTGGGGGAGTTATGAATCACATTTCCCATAATTGAGAGGTTTTTTTTGCTGGATTGGCGGTCCTGGGCCGGCAATAATCTGTTATATCAGAGTCTAGGTGTATTTACAGAATTTTTGAATAGCTCATTAAGTTTGTGTAGTTTTCGATAAATTTGTTACGAGAGATTCAGGCAGCTGTAAGTTTTCATCTGATTTAATGCTTTCAATGTGCTTACTATTCTTCTTAACTACTCTATAACCGCTTTAGCTTCTAAATACTCACAAAGTCATCTCGATAAGTGAAATCAAATTACAAAGTTCATTACAAAACCCACCCATTACACTAATCTATACTCTTCTAAACTAATCTCAAGCCGATCTTGGATCTGGCCATAGTTTTGCCTCAACTGAAAGCTCCGATTGTCCGTACAACTTATACAATTTATATTTTCTCTTACACAGAAAGCTTAAAAAAATGAACATTATCTATTGCCAATATGGGCCCAGACACCAAAGGAAGGGCGAACCCAAGAAAAGCAATTAATTAAAAACTAAAACTAAAAACTAAACTCAATGAAGCTTAAATGAAATTTTAAAAACAAAAATTATTATATATATATATATGTATACATAT